>QANZ01002647.1:0-12823 GCA_003254925.1 Chamaecrista fasciculata
TTCTTTTTGTGTCAAATAGGTATTTGAAGAACAAAGATTGAAGAACAAGAAATTATCAATCATATCGTGTATGTTTTTCTAATAGGCTTTTAAATTGCAGAGATTATATATAATATGTTTTTTTTAATGGGTGAACATACATTTTGATACTTTTTTATTGATATATTTTTTTATTGGAGTTTTTGATTTATATGACAAGTTTTTATAGTTAATATATATTTGAGCAATCCAATTATTTCTTATTAATCCTCCCTTCTCTCCCCTCCCCTCCCCCTCCATGTATCCAAACAAACCCTAAAGCAGTTTGTGGTAAACCCGTAAATGTTTTGTTAGGTTTTAGAATGTGTATCAATTTTATAATGTTGGATCTCAGAGGATAAAGTGACATGTGCTTTGGACCTCTGGTCCAGATGCAGCCCAAGAACTAAAGACTCCGTTAATTCAATCTCTACTTGTCTTGTTCCCCCCCCCAAAAAAAAAACCTTTGAGAAAAATCAAATTAAATCAAATCCCTAAATCATAATTCCCATTTTTATCTTGCAGTGGAGGCGGGCCAGAGTACGTTACCGAAGCTTCAAGCTTCTTCCCCTTCTTCCGGTGCAACAGTTGCTGTCTCTGTCTCCTCACGAAGGCGGCGGCGGCGGCCGGGAGCTTTCTCTTCTCCCTTTTGTTGAGCAAAGGTTGGAATTTTCAGCTCTAAACATAACCTTATTCAAAACAATAAGCAGTCCACAACTTGATTCATTGCCTTGTATTATCTTCATCTCTTACTTTGGAAAGCCCTCATCCTTCATGGTGAAAGAATCAGGCTTGGCGAGTCAGTTAACTAATCAGGTCAATCAAATGTTAATGAAGCCATGTTGTGGTAAGCTCCTGTTTATCATGACCCTAACATATGTATCTGTAGTTCATGCCATCTTCTACATTGTTTTCTGTACCTAGAAATCTCTTCTTATCTCAAGTTCAAAAGTTCTTACCAAAATCATGGAAACAAGTCACTAAACAAATTGATAAACCAATTGTGTCGCTCAGAGAATTTGCGAGACAAAATCAGTTATCTAATGCATTCAGAATATTCTCTCAAATCCAAGATCATGCATCTTCTATTGGTTCTTTCGACATTATTTTATATCCCATCAGCTCTCTTCTTTTGTCTTGCATCAACCTTAAATCATTGCCACAGGGTAAGCAGCTCCATGCCCAGATTATCTCTCTGGGTTTTGATCAACACCCCATCTTGGTTTCGAGGCTTATTACTTTTTATGCAAATGTCAATCTCCTTGCTGATGCTCACATTGCCACTGAGAACTCCAATAGTTTGGACCCTTTACATTGGAATTTGCTTATCTCATCCTACGTCAAAAATGGGCTTTTTGTGGAGGCAATTTCTGCCTACAAGCAAATGATGAATAAGCAGGTTGAACCAGATGATTTCACTTATCCATCTATTCTCAAGGCATGTGGTGAAGTGTCGGATTACGTTACTGGCTTGGAGGTTCACAAGTCTATACAAGCTAGCTCTCTTGAATGGAGTTTGATTGTGCACAATGCATTGATCTTCATGTATGGTAGGTTTGGAGAAGTGCAGATTGCCCGCCACATGTTTGATATTATGCCTGCTAGAGATTCTATTTCTTGGAATACTATGATAAGTATTTATGCCTCCAGGAGTATGTGGGAGGAAGCATTTCAGCTATTTGAAAGCATGTGCGAGGATGGTGTTGAAGTGGGTATAATAACATGGAACACCATTGCAGGGGGGTGCTTGCGAACAGCCAATTTTCAGCAGGCTCTTCTTTTGCTTTCCCAAATGAGAGCATCTATTCATCATTTGGACTCAGTGGCAATGCTCATTGGACTAAATGCGTGTTCCCATATTGGAGCCCTTAAATTGGGAAAGGAGATTCATGGACATGCTGTCCGGACATGCTCTGATGTTTTTGGTAATATTAAAAATGCATTGATTACTATGTATTCCAGGTGTAGAGACCTCAGGCATGCATATATCTTGTTTCATAGAATAGAAGAAAGAGGTTTGATTACTTGGAATTCTATAATTTCTGGATACGCTCACATGGATCAATATGAGGAAGCATCTTTCCTTTTTAGAGAAATGTTCCACACGAGAATTGAACCTAATCATGTGACCATTGCAAGCATTCTTCCTCTTTGTGCTCGCTCTGCAAATCTACAGCACGGAAAAGAGTTTCATTGCTACATCATGAAACGTGAGGACTTTAGGAACTTTTTGTTATTGTGGAATGCACTTGTGGATATGTACTCAAGGTCTGGCAAAATTTTAGAAGCCAGAAGGTTGTTTGATTCATTGGTTACAAGAGATGAAGTCACATATACTTCCATGATTGCCGGATACGGCATGAAGGGAGAAGGGGAAACTGCTCTAAAACTATTTGAAGAGATGATCAAGCTTGGGATTAAACCTGATTACATAACAATGATTGCAGTTCTAGCAGCTTGCAGCCATTCAGGCCTTCTAACCCAGGGTCAATTGCTGTTCAGAAAGATGCCAGATGTCTTCGGGGTAATTCCTCAGCTGGAGCACTATTCCTGCATGGTTGATCTCTTTGGGAGGGCTGGTCTTCTAAACAAAGCAAAGGAGATTATCACCGGGATGCCATGCAAGCCAACACCTGCCATGTGGGCAACTCTTTTAGGAGCCTGTAGGATTTATGGAAATACCGAGATAGGGGAATGGGCTGCTGGAAAATTGCTGGACATGAAGCCTGATCATTGGGGTTACTATGTGTTGATTGCCAACATGTATGCTGATGCTGGCTGTTGGAGCAAACTAACATATGTGAGGACTTTTATGAGGGAATTGGGTGTGAGAAAAGCTCCTGGTTGTGCTTGGGTTGATGTTGGCAATGAGTTTGCATCCTTTCTAGTGGGAGACTCTTCCAATCCTCATGCTGTTGTGGTTTACCCATTGATGGATGGATTAAACGAGATAACGAGAGATGTTGGCTATGTACGTAGTGAGGATTTTGTTTCATCCGAGGAGGATATTGAGGAATTGAATGTCCTAGGGAATGCATACTGAACAAGTGTTATCAGCATATTATACCACTTAAGTTCATTTCATGAACTAGTTTGATTGATAAATCCCAATCATATCGTGTGTGTTTTTTTAATAGGTTTTTAGGTTGCAGAGATTATATATAATATGTTTTTTTTAATGGGTGAACATACATTTTGATACTTGGTTATTGATATACTTTTTATTGGAGTTTTTGATTTATATGACATGTTTTTATAGTTAATATATATTTGAGCAATCCAATTATTTCTCATAAATTTTGTTTAGATAAATTGTTTGGAATTTTTTAGTATTTTTAATTAATTAGCATATTTTTTTAATTTACATTTTTGTTTGAATTTATTTAGAAAGGAAAAATAAAAAAAAATAAATTAATTTTTCTATATTTTTTGGTTAAGAAAATTGTTCATTTATTTATTAGAGAAAAAAGTCAAAATATTTTTATTGATTTATTTATGTTAATTAAATAACTAAACTTACACTACTATCATGATTTAATCCTTCAATATCCTCTCTTTTATTTTTTTAGTTATCCAAATAAGGGGGAGATAAGGAGAGGATTAATCCTCCCTCCTCTCCCCTCCCCCTCCATGTATCCAAACAAACCCTAAAGGTTTGGCCTAAGAAAGCATTCAGTGTTTTGTACTACAGTAAAAGTAAAAGGAGAAAGGAAAGAATAGGTGAGTATTGTCATATTTTTGTCATTAAGTATGACTGTATGAGTGTCTAACTTCAACTCAAATTTTATTTTCTTGCTTCTTTTAAGTTAGTATAAATACTAGTTACAAATTAAGTATTTAACTTGGTTGAACCATTCAATGTAAGCCATTCAACTTTATAAGTAAATTACTGGTGTTTGAACTGACGTTGTATCAATAATGTGGGAAATTTATGAATTTGCATAGGAGATTACAAATATGCAATTCTTGACTAAATGTTAAAGTTTGATTATTCAATAATGTGGGGATTTGTGAATTTGCAGATGCTGCTCCATTCACAAACAAGACTTTGCTTCTCAAGTTTTTGACATTAGGAGGAGGTCCCACCCTTGCTGAGGTAAATATATATTATATAGAATTCATTTGTTGGAACATTAGTGAGTGAATTTGTTGGAATAGAATAAAGAGTTCACCTACTTACTCATCCTACTTAAAGAAATTCATTTTCTTATGTCCAGGATTGTAGTCAAATTAAATGCACTCTGACCCTAAAATTCTAAACAAGGATTTTAAACATAAAGTACTTAAAGAAAAAAAAATGGTTTTACAGAACCAATTGAACTGAACACCAAAAAACTGGTTCTGCAATACCAGTTTTTACTTGTTCTGCAGAACCAGTTTATTAAAATGGTTCTGGCCTTATGCCATTATTTGACAATGTTCGTTTATTTTAAGTGTTTGGGCAATGTTAAATGATTTTGAGCTTTTAGTTTAAAATTATTGTGCTTTTGAGCTTTAAAAGTTGGTGTGAAGTTTGAGATTTCAAATATGTTTTTGACTAATAAAACAGAAATCCCTAATCACTTATCATATCATTCTCGCCATACTCGAACTCCACGGGTTCTCTCTTGTCTTTCACTCTTACCTGTAGATCGAGCCTTCATCCACATGGTGTTGCTTCATCTTCCTCCAGTAACTGATAAGTCTCTCATCTTACTTGTAGATTCTGTATCGGAGATGCTGTTTTGAGTTGTTGTTTTAAATAATAAGTTATGTTAGCTGAAATTGAGACTTCAATTTATTCCGAGTTTTGTTTGAAGTTACATATTCATGAGATTTTGTCTTAGCTGCTGAGTATGGTTAGAATAATACCAAATTTATATTGGCTGAGATTGAAACATTCATAGATTGTTTACCTTCGGGAAATCGGAGCCTTGTCTGAAGTAAGTTGTATATTCTTAAGATTCCTATTTCTCGATCAATATATCTGGCAATAGCCACTCCATGTATGTATGGATTAGTGCCAATGTACCATGAAGAATGAAGATGATTTTATTAATAAGTAATAACATATTGCACAATGTTCAAATTAATTTTGAATCTTGGATTAAATGCTTTTTCTACAGGAGCTCAAGACATAGATTTGATCCATTTCTACATTCCAACCTAGCATGCCAGTGAAGCCACTTTCACTCCCATTGACACTAAAGCACCTAAATCAAATTCATGCTCAACTCATAATAAACCCTAAGCCCCAAATCTATAACCCATTACTTGGAGACTTGGCAAAATCTTCCAACCCTCAAAATGCCCTTCTTCTGTATAACCAAATGCTCCATCACCCTTTATCTCACAATCATTACACCTTCACTCACACTCTCAAGGTTTGCTCTTTACTTCATGCTCGCACTAAAGGTCTTGAAATCCATGCCCATGTCATCAAATCTGGTCATTATTCTGATATCTTCATTCAGAACTGCTTGCTTCACTTCTATGTTGTGGAACATGATCTCATGTCAGCCTTGGAAATATTCGAATCCATATCTTTCCCAGATGTTGTTTCATGGACATCAATCATTTCGGGCCTCTCCAAGTGTGGCTTTGAAGCAGAAGCCATCAGGAGATTTTCATCGATGGATGTAAAGCCTAATTCAGCTACACTTGTTAGTGCTCTATCAGCTTGTTCTTGTCTAAGAGCTCTAACCCTCGGTAAAGCCATTCACGCATATGGGTTGAAGAGAATGACTGATAATATTGTTTTTGATAATGCAATGTTAGATGTGTATGCAAAATGTGGATCTTTAATTAATGCAGAGCACTTGTTTGATAATATGTCAAAGAGAGATGTGGTTTCTTGGACTACTATGGTGGGGGCTTATGCCCACGGAGGTTGTGGCAAAGAGGCAGTTGATGTATTTGAAAAAATGGTGCTTGAAGGGGTATTTTTGCCTAATGAGGCAACCATTGTATCTGTATTGTCAGCAGTTGCATCTATTGGTGCTTTGAGTTTGGGGCAATGGGTGCACTCCTACATTGAGAGAAGATCTGACCTTGTAATAGAAGGCAATCTAGGAAATGCATTACTTAACATGTATGCTAAATGTGGAGATATAAATATGGTGATTCGGATATTTAACTTGCTTGAACATAAGGACATTGTCTCATGGGGTACTGTCATTTGTGGCCTCGCTATGAATGGCCATGGCAAGCGAGCAGTGCAGCTCTTTTCGCGTATGTTGATTCAAGGGATTGCCCCAGATGATGTTTCCTTCATTGGCCTACTGTCTGCGTGTAGTCACTCCGGCCTAGTAAACGAAGGATTGATGTTCT
Source organism: Chamaecrista fasciculata (assembly GCA_003254925.1). NCBI lineage: Eukaryota > Viridiplantae > Streptophyta > Magnoliopsida > Fabales > Fabaceae > Chamaecrista > Chamaecrista fasciculata. The sequence continues at coordinate 6,328 of QANZ01002647.1, forward strand.
TCAAAGCCATGAAAAATACATACGGCATTGCGCCCCAAATCCAGCATTATAGTTGCATAATAGACATGTATGGACGAGCCGGCCTTTTCGAGGAAGCAGAGAATTTCCTTAGGAGCATGCCAGTTGAAGCTAAGGGTCCGATTTGGGGAGCTCTTCTTCAAGCCTGCAAAAGTCATGGTAATGAGAAGATGTTTGAATGGACCAGGAAACACCTGCTCAATGATAAAAATGTTGGCGTCGGTACACTTGCTTTGTTATCTAACCATTATGCTAGTTCTGAACGATGGGATGATGCTAATAAGGTACGTGGTAGGATGAGAAGCATTGGATTGAAGAAGATGGCAGGATGTAGCTGGATTGAGCTTGAGACGACAACTAATAAGTGGGATTTAGATTTGGGTGTTGCATAATGAGAATTTAGGGTAGGGGAACAACATACCAGAGTGTATATGTTTCACAAATACAAAATTATGTAATTGTTAAAGATGTTGCTTGTTTTGTTAGTTGAGTTCCATATTCTTTGCACGCAGATGTCAACAGAATAGAAGGGATTCTTAAATCTCATAGCATTCTTCTTGTTATCCTCTTTGTAAATATAGAATTAAGTGAGATGTAACTCAGCATTTGCAGGTGAAGCCCCTTCATTAACCTATTTTTGCACAGCAGAAATAAAGAGAATAGTCACATTATAGTGTCCATTTTCTTCTTTTACTCTTTGTGCCACTTAAACTCTAATTTTTGTGCCACTTTCATTAACCTATTTTTGCATAGCAGAAATGAGGCCTTTTACTTTATTTTGCAGTTTTGTCTTGTTCTGCTTCAATTTCTACTGGAGGAAATTTTTAGTTATTTGTTAATTGCTGTGTTGGTGGATAACTTATAAACGGCACTCGCAAATTCATGTTTATGTTTTTATTTTTGCTTTAGTTGGCTTATTATGGAAGAAATAGACTTTTTTTTTTTTTTCTTTTATAGTAGGAAAATCCAATATCCAAAGATGAGCCACAAACCAAAAGGCAAAAGATAGTTAGTGAAAGTGAACCTGATTCAGAAGTCATTTCTCTTGTTATTATAATTATTTTTCCAATCCCAAAAGTTTGTTGCCCAAAAAAATCCCAAAAGCTCCTTTTTCTTTTTTCTTTTTCCTTTTTTTAAAAAAAAGAAGAGTTGAATCAAACATGTCGAGGCTCGTTTGGTTGTTCAACACAATGACCACCTAGGCCTAATTTAATAACCATATTGGAAAGTCTACTGTATCAAATAGGATAATTTTCTGTAAAAGATAAAAATTCTTGTCATCATAAGTGAAGGTTTTAAAAATTGGATTAGTCATTGAATTAGTCGAAATATAAGGTTAAAGTTTAATAATCAATCGGTAAACTTGAAATAATTAAATAAATAGAAAACAATATATTTAATATAATAACAAGTAAATTAATCCTTCAAATCCGACGAAATCGAAAAGTTAATACTAATGTTTTGGTCAAAATTATTTTTGGAGTATTATTTGACCTCGTTCGCCAAATACCCGAACTAGATAGAGAAATAATTTGTTAAAACTAATTTGTAATGCCAATTTCTGTATTCAAACTTGAATTAGAGATATAACCAAATTCATGAAACATAAAGCTCAGTTTTTTTGTCTGATTTGACTTCGTCTGTCAATGATTTTTACTAAGTAAAGAAAGAACTCATTAAATTTAACTCATAGTTCTGATTTAATAGCATTCGAGTTTGAAATGAGAAAAGCATGGTCATATTCAATAGTTAGGAATTAATAATAAAACTTTAAAGAAACATTAAGAACTAAAACAAAATAACAAAACATTAGGGACCAAAACGAAACTTTGGATAAAAATTAGAGACCAAAATAGGTTTTTGACCTTTTATATATATATATATATAATTTTTTATTTTTTATTTTTTTTTAAAAAAGCTCTGTGGAAAGAAAAGTAGAAAACAGCACAAAAAAAAAAAACAAACAAACAGGTATTGTTATGATGAAGATGAATTGAAGAATGATAATGGTCTCTCCATTTGTGTCTCACTTTCTTGTGTTTCATTCGCTCTTTCCTCTATAACTGCACTAACCTCTCTCACTCATCTTCATTTTTGCTTCATTCGTTTCCTTTCTTTTTACACCAAAACCATGAGAGACGAAAGATCCCTCGTCACAACGCGAAGCATTCCCAATCTCAAAGCCTCTTCAGACGGCGTCGCTTATTCCGACGACCATCATCACCTACCGCTATGGAAGAACTCCACCCTCACTCTCGCCGCCGGCGGAGGCGAAGATGCCGTCAAATTCGCCTCGGTTTCCGTTTCGGAGAGAAAAATCGACAAAGAATTCATGCCGAAGATCGCTCAGCTCCTGAAGCATCCACTGGCTCTCGTCGCATTAGTGCCTAAACACGCTGCTCTGTTCTTCGCCGGAGCAATCGCCGGCGCTGCCGCCAAGACTGTCACGGCTCCGTTGGATCGTATCAAGATCCTTATGCAGGTCTGTTTCAGAATTCATTTACTGTTAATTTCTCGATTGCATCCGTTATGTTAAGTCGTTTTCGTGAATCTGTTAGTGCTGAGATTCGGTATATTTCTTGTTGTGTGGAAAATCTTTTTTCTAGTTTTTGTTTTGAGATGGAAACCAGTAGACGCAAATCAAATTGTGTAAATTCGTTATACTTTTTATAGCTGTGGCGTATTCATCAGCCTTGTGATAAACTTCCGTTACTCTTTTCTTTTCCGGTAAATCGAGGCGAATTTGTTTTCGTGGTAATAGATCTTGCTCGTATGTATAATAATCTAGGAAGCATGGACACTTCATTTTGAAGGTGTGTCGCCGTGTCAGACACGTGTCAGTGTCCGACACTCGTATGACACTGACACGACACATATCCATAAATTTTAGAATATAAATCAATTTTTTGTAACTTTAACATGATAGGCAAGAGAAAATAATAATAGATATGACATATATTATGAATAAAAATTGTAATTTTTAATTTTTCATTAAAAATTATGAATATTTAATTATTTATATATATAAATATATGCCGTGTCGTGTCGCGTAATTTTGAGAGTTTGACGTGTCGCTGTGTCCGTGTCCGTGTCGTGTCTCGTGTCCGTGTCAGTGTCCATGCTTCATAGATAATAATAGTTTTGTCCTGTATAATTGAGATTTCACTGTTTGTAAATTTTAGGGATGTGCTTGACATTTTGTGTTCTTTTTGTCATAATTATGTCATTATCAATTAGCAAAGAGATAATCTCCTTCCTGATTAGAAAGATTTTTACATTATTTTTATGTGGACAAATTGCTCTCTGTCTTGAAATGACATCATGTATTTACAGACTCATGGAGTACGAGTCGGGCAGGAAAGTGCTAAGAAAGCAATTGGTTTTATTGAGGTATTTAAACATTTCGTTGGTTCTTATGACTGAATATGCATCGAATGGTTTAGTTTCTTTTATGGAAGCTAATTGTGTATATGCATTGAATGTCGTGAATTATCTTATTCCGCTATTACAGTAAGCTGATTGCACATGTGACTTATGTTAATTGTTTTGTCTTGAAGCTTTCTCCATGATTAAGTTCATTTGTTTGCTCACTAGTTCCAAACTGCAAGATCGGAGTTCTTGTGGAAAACCAAAAATTCATCCCTAAAGTCCTTTTGTTATTTTTACTCTATCTATTTGGGAATTGGTATACGAGTGGCTGATTTGATGTTTCCAGCCTGTTTACTTAACTTTTATCATTTGTCAAGTACTTACTGACCCAATCCTGGACAAATTTCAAATATGACATATAATATGGAAAATCAATTGCTGACTCCTCGTAAATTAAGGATGGTTGCAGGACAATTTTGTTTGTATCATTGTATAAGATGGTTGCAGGACAATTTTGTCTGTATCACTCTGTGTTAAATACCGTTGTTGCTAGCTATGAATTGATAAGTCTTGTGTTTGTTGAGGCTGTTTACTCTGAAATTGATAGACCTTTATTATTGTATCTATATAATTGAATGTAATTGACAAAAATTCTCCATATAAAGGTTGACTACTAACTGTCAATAAGTCACATTTTCACTATTGGATCCACTTACCGAAATATTTGTGTATGCTTGTCTGTAAATGCTGGATTATTGGCCTGCCCAAACTCTTAGTTTGAATTTTTTATATATCTTTTCTTTATCCCAATTTTTACATACTGGGCTCTCTGATCTGAACATTACGGTAATTTTTTGTTGGAGCTAACTTAAACATGGATCACAGGCTATAACAGTAATTGGGAAGGAAGAAGGCATCAGAGGTTACTGGAAGGGCAACCTTCCCCAGGTCTCTACTATTGCTAAAGAAATTATTGGTATCATGGTATTTTTATCTCCTATAGTATTAACTGTTCATTTCATTTTAGTGTTTCTTCTTTTTCATTCCAGGTGATTCGGATCATTCCTTATAGTGCTGTCCAGCTTTTTGCCTATGAAACTTATAAGGTTAACCCCTATATATCTCTCAAAATGTTTCAAGCCAACTTTTTCAATTCTAAAGTTCTACATTTGGATTTATAGAAAATATTCAGGGGAAAGAATGGTGAGTTGTCTGTCTTTGGAAGACTTGCAGCAGGCGCATTTGCTGGCATGACATCCACTTTTGTAAGTAACGCATTAGAAAGCCCTTTCATGTATGGTTTTACATTGCGGTTTTATCCCAGGCATTCTATATATCACTATCAACAACTTTTCCCCTTTTTTGTAAATTAATCTTTTTCTACTTTTTCTATATCTTCCTCCGTTCAATTAATGTATTATTATTTATGATGTCCATTAATCTTTCTTTTATCTCTGTAGATAACATACCCATTAGATGTCTTGAGATTACGATTAGCAGTTGATCCAGGTTATAGAACCATGACAGAGGTATGATAGAATTTTGTTTCTGTATTTCAATAAGATCTGCCTTTGTGGAAATGAACCATATTGTGGTTTTTCCAGGTTGCCTTGGGCATGCTAAGAGACGAAGGATTTGCCTCTTTCTACTATGGCTTGGGGCCTTCTCTTATTGGAATAGCTCCTTATATTGCAGTGAACTTCTGCGTTTTTGACTTGTGCGTTCATGAATAAGCTTTATCTTCGAAGTAAATTAAAAGAGAGGATTGTATGCTGAAATTGAAACATCCTGATCTTCTTTGGATAATAGATTAAAGAAGTCTTTGCCAGAAAAATATCAAAAGAGAACTGAAACGTCTCTACTAACAGCTGTGCTTTCGGCTTCTCTTGCCACGGTTACATGCTACCCTCTAGACACTGTGCGACGGCAGATGCAACTTAAGGGTACACCTTACCAGACAGTTTTTGATGCCCTTACAGGTGAGTATTGCTCCTGTTTACTTATTACATCAACAATATATAGTTCCACAAACATATTCAGTATTTGTCTATGTTTATCTTTGTGGTTGTGTGCACATTAGTAACAAATACATAAGCTCCATTGATTATTCAACATTATTAGTCAATGATAGAGACTTAGGTAGCATGGGATGCTTAAGTCCCACATCGAGTGGAATGGGATGCTCAGTGGAGTACTCAAGCATCTTGGTTCTCCTCCTTCAATCGCTAGCTTTTATGGGAGAGTTCCCCGAGGTCACTTGAGTCTTTATACCATTTATGTATATTTGTGTGTATATGCAGTTGTGGATAATCTTTTTCAGTTTTACATATTAACTGCACTTTCAGTGCAAACTCTAGAGTAGTTGAATTATATGAATTTTTGTAAGATTGACAAAAATTAGGTAAACTATTGTTTACTATCAGGCTTTTTAATAAAAATATAACATCTGAAAAAAACAATTAATACCACCAAGCATGTGGATCAACTAATTGGAGGTTGATTCAACTTAACCAAGGGTCTTGAGTTCCAAACTTGGGAATGCAGCTGCACTAAATATTTGGTGAGAAAGCTTTGCTGTCTTTGTGGTCTTATCCGGATCGAATGGGATTAGTCTCCGTCTACATAGTTAAAAATAGATAACCTGGGAATACCCATAGTTCACACCAAAAAAAAAAAAGCAATTAATCATATAGTGCTAGTTGTTAAAAGATATTCAAGTCATACTTTTATTATTAAAGAACCTGATAGAAAATATCTTAAAAACCTACAGGTAAGTTTTTCCTTTGATGGATGAGAGTTATTGAAGTTTAATGTTTCAGTAGTTTGTGCTGTTGATTTATTAAATTTCTTTGATGCAGGTATTGTGGCGCAGGATGGAGTTATTGGCTTGTACCGTGGATTTGTGCCCAATGCCTTGAAAAACCTACCAAGCAGCAGGTTTCTTTGATCTCCCATTGGCTATTAAAGTAAAAAGATTATGATATATATTAACTTCATTTTTATTGTGACCTGTTTATTGCCTCAACCAATATTTTAATTCGATCCACTTTCTCTTCCTTGGCACCGTACGTTCATGCTTAATCTGCATGAATGTAGCTTTTTTTTTTTT
>QANZ01002647.1:13456-30568 GCA_003254925.1 Chamaecrista fasciculata
TATATATATATTTCAAATTAGTTAAAAAAAATAGTTGGAGGTAATTGAAAAATTTAAATAACTTATTAGATTTCCACTGTTTTTTAATTTTGTATCAGTTAAAACGAAAAAAAATAAATTGAGTAAATTACTATTAAAAACTTATTATTATCATAAAATATTATAATGATTACAAAAAGTATTTTTTAAAAAATATCTTATATTTTGATAATCGTCAACTTTAAAATATTTACTATATATATTAAGATATATAAATTTACTAATATATACTATATACTATATATATTGACCAGGTCAAACCAAGAATAGTACTGTATAGATAAGGTTTTAATCACACTAAGATAAAATTTTCCTACTTGTAATTTATTTTGGGCTGCTGCTTAGTTAATCTAAAATTCACATTGAGATACTGCACATATATATATAGTAAAGCAAAGTACCCACAATTTCCTCCCAAACGAAATCCCTCACAGTCACAGATTACACAGTGTACGTACATAATTATGAAGTTAGAGGTGTAGAAGACATCTCAGTGACTTCCCAGACATCAAAAGATCAAAGGCTTTGTTAATCTCTTCAAAGGGAAGCTCGTGAGTAATGAACTCGTCCAGCCTCAACTCCTGCAAATGCAATTGTAGGGATTTTGTGAAAACTGAGTATTATAATATCATCATTGCATGCAGTTCACGGACATGACCTAATCTAAGTATTTCTAAATTAATGATTTAGCATTTATCAATTTATTAGTCTTTGAAACATAAAATTATTTGATTCAGTCAGTTTAATCTTTTTAGGCAAAATTATTAATTTCGTCTCCAAACTTTACACCAACTGTCAATTTTATCCCCAATTTCTTTTTTAGGTCAATTTCGTCTACAGTGTTTTATATTTTGGTTAATTTTATCCTTTGACTAACTTGTTTCAATAAATTAACGATAGACTGCATCTTTTTTCCAATCTGAGTTAAGATTTGAGTTTCTTTTTATATCAATTTTACATTATATATTATTAGTTACGTAGATTTTGTCGTTAATATTTGACTAAAGTAAGAGCAAATAATAAAATTGACTAAAATTTGAAACATTTGGGACGAAATGACAATTGATGTAAAACTTAGGGACAAAATTAGTACTTTTGCCATCTTTTTATTAAAAATGATAACTAAAATTTAATAGCAAATATGCTTCTAAATTTAGTAGATATTGCATTTAAAGATTGATGTTGAAAAACTTATTTTTCATAAAATTTAAATTAATATATTGATTAAATTTGTTGTAGCGAAATTCTAAGGATGCATACAAGTGTGCAATGTGGCATAATCTCTATTTCTTTAAATAATTTAATGCTTATAATCTTATCTTTTAAAAATTAAATCGAGAAATCTATAATCTTTTGAAGATCAAACCCATTAAAGTGATGAAATATGTAGAAGTGGTATATATTAATATGAGGATTACCCGATGCATGCATTGTTTGGCAAAATGAGGGAGCTGTGTTCTGCCTTTGAAGCCTCCAAAGATGGAACCAATAATTCTGCGACCAGTAAACAGTTCCATTGGGTGGATTGGAAGCAATTGTGGTGATGCATGAATTCCCAATAGTACTGCCATTCCCCAACCCTGCTTCACCAACAAATTAAACAATATTATTGTAACTATCTAATAATGTAAATGTCATTCCATGCACTTTCACATTTTCATTATTTTTCACCAAAACAATAATAATTAATTACCTCATGTGCTGACAAGAAAGCGTTACGGAGAACATCCAAGTTGCCTGCACATTCAAAGCTATAGTGTACCCCTCCTCCAGTCAGTTCCTTTATTCTCTGCAAAGTGCAAACAAACCATTTTGTTAGCATAGAATAGTTTCATATAAGTGAGTCTATGATGCAACTTCTTGTATCATACAACAAGTGGGATATCATTTTGATAAATCTCTATAATCTCCCTTTCTCAAATTATTTAATAGTAAGAAATAATAAAAATGGTAATTTTTTGAACCAATTATAACGTTGTATTGGGCCATATTATTTGTTGTATAGATACAATAAGATTAAGTTGTATCATAGACTAATCCTCATCATATATATATATATATATATATATAGTGTTATTTTTAAAAAACAATGTATTGATTTATCTTATAATTAATATACTTGATAACAAAAGTATCTGTTCAAAAAATTACTCAAGATCGCCCTCTTCCTAAATTATCATTTTCTTTGCGTCAATCTTTTATCCAATAACAAGCAACTTCCTTATGGCATAAAATTTCATTGAATTTTCTTAGATGTCTAAATTCCATTGTTTGACATATGTATTCTTTGCTCAAAGGAGACACATTTTTGTTATTATATTTTATATATATATATATATAGTACCTCAATCTTTAGAAAAAAAATTAAAAAAATGTGTAAAGATATATTGGAAAGAAAACACAAACCTCATATACTGGTTTCTTTTCATCCAAAGGATTCATGAAATCCGTGACTCCCATTGCTCGAGCTTCGAAACACACAAAAAAAAAAGGTATTAATTCCCACATTTCCCCCCAATTTTGAGAGCTTCAGTCACTTATTAAATTCTTTAATAAGAAGAGTTTAATGAAGAAGAAATAAAATAGATTAGATAAATAAATAAATGAGAGGAAATTTACCTTTGGTGAATTTTTCAGGGTTGATGTCGATACCTATTATTCTGGATGCACCTCTGGCTCGGGCCCCTTCTGCAACCTGAGCCATTTCAAAAGTTGAATTCTTTAATAACTTGTCTAATTACTTAAAGATTTTTTAACCCTCGTTTAATTTCAGTTAAAAAGAGTTACAAAAATATATAAGTAGTATTATATGGATTGCTTCTTATGCGCGCTACACTATGAATAAAATATTTTTCATATTCAAAAGAATAACTACTGTCTAAATTTACATTTTTGTTAAATTTTCTAATTGTCATATTATCTTTGAAATCAGATAAATAAAAATAATTTCTCACGAACTGAATGAGTAGAAGGATCAAAATAATTAAAAATAATTCCATTTGAAAGGTCGGAAATAAAATAAAATCATCTCATGCAGAAAATGAGAAAAATATGAATTTTATTTGCTAAAAATATAAAATATTTTTTCCTTTTAGATTTTAAAAATTATTTAAATAAAAGTATTTTTAATGTCTTCAAAATATGCTGTCATTTTCAGTTATATCTATAAAAAAAAAAAAAAAAAAAATTAGTCAATTGTACCCTCAAGCTATGGGACCAATTTTTGTTATACCCCCAAAACGTTTTTAAGTCAATTATAGTCTCATTCTTTTTTCTTTTTCTTTTTTTGTGTCAATAGTACTTTTAAATTGGAGATATTTGAAGTTACAATTGACTCAAATATGAAACATTAGAAGTATTTAGAAAAACTTTGAAAATATAACTGAAATTAATTTCATACTTTAAGGATATTTTAATAAAAAAAAACTTTAAAATTACAATTGAAAATCACCATATACTTTGGAATTACCCAATAATACTTTTACCAATTATTTATATGATAGATTAGAGAAACTAACCGCGAGACCGACAGCGCCAAGACCAAAGACTGCAACGGTGGAACCAGAGTGCACGTTGGCAGTATTCCATGCAGCTCCAACTCCTACGTGTACAACACATAATACGGTGCGTTTTAACTTTCAAATTTCACCATCATTCCATATTTCTATGAGTGTGTCACATTCATGAACACTTTACAAATAATATCTCGTTACAGGTCACATACATAACATAACCCCACATCAAATTAATTAAAGTCAACTCAGACGCTCTCATTATTTGAATTTCTAATTATGTTCCTATATATATGTTTGAGGATTTATGCATTTTTATCCTCAATAATAATTCAATTTTATTAAGTAAAACACTCTTTATTATTTCTTTTGAATATATTAATTTTGAAAAATCATAAGCATGAATATTAATTATTATTTTTATCTTTTTTTCTTTTGAAGAACCAAATATTCACATTAGAAAAACCCTTTAAAAGATCTTACATCAATATCACAACTTGTGCTTGTCCAAAGGCACAGGAAATCGATTAGCTGTTCCATCTGTTTCTCTAAAGTTTTAAAAAAACGTACCGTCAATCAAAATGTAAAGTTTCTCTATCACAACACTGAAAAGGACAAAAAGATCCTATTAAAATTGAATCTATTATTTATTTTCTTCAACTTCTTTCATTTGATGAGTGTTTTGACCTTTGAACATTTCCAAAAGTTTCAAATATTCAAACACGTCTGCTGATAAATAAACTCTCGATCTGGTTTTTCCCTCTTGGCTAGCAATTTATTTATATATAAATACGTACATATGTTATTTGGTCAGTTTTCATTGTGATCCGTGTAAGTTTGTGTCTTGCATGCGTATAGATTAGTTTTTTCTTTCAGTGGTTTGATGCTTGATTTCTGAGAAACATATGTGTATTTATTTCGGTGTCACCATGCAAAACGAGGCCGAGTAAAGACAAAACAATTAAAAATTAAATCTAGAGTGCTGACTTTCACACGCAAAACAAAACTTGCTTTTCCTACATATTTTTTAAGAGTAATTTTGTTAATTAAAAATATATATAACTTAGAAAGAGCGGCATTTTATAACATCATATTTTCATAAATTTTTTAAAATTAGAAAAATACATAAAACTCTTTGATTTCGTTAATTGGTTAAAAAATTCCGCAAGCATTAAAAATCACAAAAAAATATACTTTTTTATATATACTTTGTACAGAAATTATATTTATTAAATTATTTATTTCTACATTATATTGTTAATTAGTACACTTGATACTCTTAAAAACTTATAGTTAAATACTATTGAAGTACTTAATAGCTAAAAGCTAAAAATAGTATAATTAAAAAAAATTAATGAATATTGTCTGTATACCATATATAAGTTTAAAGAAATTTTATATATACAAGTTAGCTATTAAAGATAAGTATTGTTATTTTCTTGTACTCTTTTCTCAAAGTATAAATATATAATCTAATTCAAGTAATAATACATTAATACATTATACATCAGTGTCAACAAATTCTATTGCATCTCAGTTCAAAATCCCGGCTCTCATTTTTTTTCCTTTTATTATTTTCTCATTCTCAATTATATATATATATATATATATAGTTGATTAAATTTGTGAATTTAGGAATGAATGCAACACGCAGAACAAGACAAAATAGGGTTTAATTAAGTCACGCAAAAGAGATTGACGGATTTGACGGAGTTAATAGACTTACCGGTGGACACTCCGCAGCTAAGTAACGCCATTTTCTTGAGACTGAGTCCTCCGCCGGCGCCGTCGTCGGAGGGGCTGAGCTTGACGACGCAGGCGGCGTCCACCACCGTGTACTCCGTGAAGGTCGACGTATTGAGGAAATGAAAGATCGGCTTGCCGCCGTCCACGGCGGTGAACCGGGTGGCGCCGTCGCCGGCCATCGCTTTCTTCATCGGATCCACACCGAACCTCTCGCACAAGTTTGTTCCCGCGCATTTGCAATAGTCACACTCTCCGCATTCTCCGTGAAACAGAGGCACCACGTAATCTCCTTCTCTCAGCTCTTTCACGCCTTCTCCCACACTTTCCACGATTCTGTTTTGTGTTTATTCAAAATTTCCAAATCAAATCGAATAACAGAAAAATCATTTCCGGATTATCAATGATATATCTCTGTTCTTAGTTCTTACCCTGACGCTTCGTGGCCGAAAATCCTCGGATACGCTCTCTGAGCCTCGTTCTTCATTTAGCAAGCATAAACAGAAAGGAATTCATCAATTTAAGCACAAAATTGTAATCAATTAGGAATACGCAATAATCGGATTAGATGAATTTGAAAATAAGTGAAAACGTAATCAATGAATGCATTAACGCGCGCGAGTACAGAAAGGAATTCATCAATTTAAGTACAAAATTGTAATCAATTTGAAATACGCAATAATCGGATTAGATGAATTTGAAATCAAGTGAAACGCAATCAATGAATGCATTTACGCGCGCGATTACCGAAAGGAATTCATCAATATAAGCACGAATGAACAATTGATTGGAAAGCATTTAACAATGGAATCGGATGATTTTGAACTTAATTAATTAATTACCTCGCCGAGCCAAGCGCTGAGATCGGTGTGGCAGATGGAAGTGAAGAGGATCTTGATTCGAACCTCCATCTTCTGAGGAGGATGAACATGAACTTGCTCGATCACGAACGGCTCTCCAGGTCCATATGAAACAGCAGCTAATTCATCCATTCATTCATTCATTATCGATTCGAAATCACAAAATTAACCGCAATTTCTCAATATATACATATTGATGCATGAATGTATCTATATCTATATAAAATTACCTCTGCAGGTGATGATCTTTCCCTTAGTGTCACTGATCACACTCGAGTGGTTCAGTGAATAGCCGTTACCATTTGTTATTTCTGCTGCCATCTTCTTCTTCGATCGTCTTCTTCTTCTTCGCCTTCAAAGTTATTTATGTGTATAGCTTTGGTTATGTCTTCTTGTTTGTCTGTTATATATAAGTATATAACTGTGGGAGGCTGGGGGTATATAAGTAAATATCTGGGCAAAATTGCAAGCTTGGTGAACAGCGGAGATTGCCAGATCGGGGTGAAATTTGTAAAATGAAGAAAGTAAAAGGACGGTAAGGTAAGCTATTTAATACAAGGATATAATTTTGACTTTTCTGCCCCACTTTGATACGCAACTCGACTATATATCTATATTTATATATCTATATTTATACTATATATCTATATTTATACTATTTAATACAAAGTTGTCCTTCTCTGACTTTCCACTTATACTAAAATAAAAATATAACATATAATTAAAATAAGAGAAAATTTATTATTTGATTCATATTTTTTATTGAGTCAACAATTTAGTCTCTAATTTATTTTATATGTATATTTGCGTATAAGTCCCTAATATATATAATGCCTGCCGGTTCATGATCCTGGATAGCAAGCTAGCTTGCCCACTTAGACTGAGGTTACTAGATAAATAAATCATAAAAAATTAGGAAGATGTTACTGTATTAATTTTTATTATTAAATAATATTTTTTGATATTCGTGTTATATACTAATAAAAATAAATTTTGAAATTTTTATAAATGTATCTCTTATTTTTTTTATTACTCAGACTCTTATCTTCTTTGCTTTCAGTTTTGGTCATTTATTTTTTGGTTAAGCTGTAAATTAGGCCATTATTATTTTTCTTTTTTGTGAATTTTGTCTCATCTCACCCTAAATTTCTTTTTTTTGTCAAATCACTTATTATAAGTTTGAGGACCAAAATGAAGCAAATATGAAATTTTGAGGACTAAAATAAAGCAAATGTGAGTGTTTGAAGACCAAAATGAAACAATTATGAAAGTTTGAGGATTAAAATAGAAAAAAAATAATTTGGGAACCAAAATGAAACTAACTCAATAGTTTGAGGACCAAAATGACTATTTAACCTTTTTTCTTCTTTTTATTTTAAATTTGGATCTACAGATTTTTCTCACAATTACCTTCAAACGAAAAATTAGGATCTCCAACTTCGGGGATCCTGATCTAATTATATCTCCAATCATATATGACATTTCATATTTTATTTGTAATAATGAGCACTTTTTGAAAAATAAATTGAGTTATCACTCCATCCTTGCCGGTTGCCAAGTTTCATGCCACTTTTAAAAAAGTAATATATATATATATATATACATATAAATTAAAGTATCTTTTCCCATTATATGAATTTGGAGTTAATTTAACTATGTTCTATCTTTTTGGTCAAATTTATTTTATATATACAGAAAGCTCTTTATCTAATTATTAATGCTATTAAAATTATGAATAAGATTAATAATTTATCAAATACATGTACTAAATTTTGTTAAAAAAAATAATACATGCCAAATATATATTTATTTATTAGAAAAAATTGGGTGAGGACAATTCTTTGTCAGACATTGCATCTTGAATTTACAATTTAATATCATATTTCTAAAAGGCTTAATTCCATGTTCAGTCAATAAAGATATATTTAACACAAAATTTTAAACAAAGTATCAACAAAAATAGGCTTAAGTGCACTTTTGGTCCCATAACTATCACAAAGGTTTCATTTTGGTCCCATAACTTTTTTTGTTGCAATTTTGGTCCCATAACTATGACAAAGGTTTCATTTTGGTCCCATAACTTTTTTTGTTACAATTTTGGTCCCATAACTATGACAAAGGTTTCATTTTGGTCCCATAACTTTTTTTGTTGCAATTTTGGTCCCATAACTTCTCAAAAGGTTCCACCGTTAGTCCCTTGGTGAATTCCATCCATATTTAGCCGTTAAGTATGACGTGGCATAGTAACTAGGATCATGATGTGGCAAAATAAGATGAAGTGGACTGAAATAGGATCTATATGCAACATATTAAAACTTATCTATACCCAACCACCATATATACAAAGAGTGGTACTGACAGGGACCAATCTGGTGGGGAAGAAGAGACTTCAAGCAGAAGGCACCGACGAAGTCGATGGGATCCTCAGCCAGAGTCGAACGACCAAAGCGGCGGCGACGGCAAATCGGGAAGCGGAACGAGGAAGAGGAAGTCCCGTTGGGCTGACGAGGAAGAGGAAGTACCACTCTTTGTATATATTGTGGTTGGGTATAGATAAGTTTTAATATGTTGCATATAGATCCTATTTCAGTCCATTTCATCTTATTTTGCCACATCATGATCCTAGTCACTATGCCACGTCATACTTAACGGCTAAATATGGATGGAATTCACCAAGGGACTAACGGTGGAACCTTTTGAAAAGTTATGGGACCAAAATTGCAACAAAAAAAGTTATGGGACCAAAATGAAACCTTTGTCATAGTTATGGGACCAAAAGTGCACTTATATCGTGGACTATTTATATTATAAAAAGAAAAATTGTGGATTATTCAATTAGGAGCTAGCCCTAGTTAGATAATATCTATGAGTTAATTGTTTTGACTTTCGACAATTGACATTTTCAAAGACTGACGTACTTGCAGTTGTAGGCCCGTGGGTGTTATTTAACCTCCTTTTTACAAAATATATATTTAATGTTTAAATTTACACAGAATTAATTAAATATTCTTTAAATACTACTACAATAACAACCAAAACCTTATCCCACTAGATAAAGTATTAATTATTCTTTAAATAATTAAAATATATTATTTGATGTATTTTAATTATTAATTACTTAGTTTTTGAATTTGAACTATTTTATACTTTTTAGACTTTAAATTTTTATTAAATTAATGTTTTTTATCCCTATATTTGTATTAAATTTGTATTTTTTATCCTTAAATTTGACTTAAGAACTGAATTATTGACATTTTGTAATAATTTAAGCATTGATCAGTTGACTTAGTATAAAATTAGGAATCAAATAATAGATTTTCTCCTCTTTCTTTTACTTTTGCCAATAATTTAATCCTTTTTAGTTTTTATCATGGGGAAAAACCTATAAAATTACTCCAACGTTTATATAGAAAAGTATAATGAAAAATTTTAAAAATTTATAATATCAATTATATTTTAAAAATTTACGTATAATATTTAAAAATATTTTATATTCTCTTAAAAAAAATATAAATTTTATTGCAATTCAATATCATGAAAATCGAATCAGGTCTCGAGAGTAAAGGTGACTCAATTTAGATCATTAGACCATTCATGAGTTGGGATTAGCTATAGTTGCTTCGGAACGAGTTGACTCGATTGAATTATGACTTTTGCGCGATTTTTAGAAATCTAGTTAAGTCAATCACATCTCTCATATTCTAACTTGAGCGTCGGAGTATTCTTCGCAGGGCCTCCTTGTGAAGTTCTTGTAGGTACTTGGACGATCAACTTGCTCTTGCAGCCCTCGTTATTGAACTAGGTAAGTGTGACCATTTTCTAGTTTATCATATGTTAATAAAGTCATTTGGTCTAACCGAATGAATCAATCAACCTGTGACCTAAAGGTTTTTATGGTATATTCACCGTCACCGATTCGATTTTTAAAACATTGTTTCAAATTATTTAAGGTCACAATGCTCAAATTGATCTTAAGTATATGACCTTAAGTTTAGTTTGGTCCAAAATGTTTCAAAAGTTTTATATTGATCCTAAATATTGTTATACAATTTCATTTTAGTTCCAAACTATTGAATGTAGTCATATATATATATATATATATGTGTCATTTTAAGTTTGAATGCAACGGAACCGCTCGCGTCTTCTCTCTCTTCTTTCTCTGGATTGTTTGTGCACAAGTTCTTCTTCATTTTCTTAGTTTTATAGGGAGGGATTGTATTAATTGTAATCACTCCCTATTTTTCATCTTTTGTTATAATTTTTCAAGTGAATAAGTCAGATTTTGTGTCCTCATGTTTTAGAGGTTTAGTCTTTTCTCGTAAAAGATTCTATTCCAACACTAGATCAACTCAAATCTGAACATCTATGTCGAAAAGCATCCAGTGTTTTGAAAAATTAATGGAGGAGCAATAACATTACATTTGGGAAGAATAATACTTTTCTAATATGCAGAAGTTTGAATGATAAACAATTGTTCGCAATACCAAGATCGATGATGATTTTCATCATGCAGATAGGATCAGTTATACTCTTATTTGTTTTTATAGTTCAACAATGTGTACAAATCATTCTTCTTTTGTATTATTATATTAGAGTTATCTGACTGATTCTAAGTACCATTTGACTTTTCTATAATATAATATGACTTGATTTTTTTAAAAAAAAAATAAATGCAATCAATTTAGAACTACGTATGTTTTGCTTTTGATAAAAAGTTCTCTTTTTGGTCTCTTACTCTATTTTTCCAATCTCTTGCTAGCTTAAACGTCAAAATATTTTTGCAAGGTCACCATTGTGTTCTTTGCATGTCCTTCATCACCCATCTACTCTAACAACCTATCATTAACTAAAATGAGAATCAATCCCCAAATCAATTTATTAGGAAGCATTTTAGCTTTAAAATAAATAAAAAAATATTTAATTGAAGCAATCCCAATTAGGCCTCGAAGGGGCTTTATTAGGAAGCATTTTTAGCTTTAAAATAAATAAAAAAGACAAGTACACTCACTACTCACTAGCCGACTCTAATTCATTCATCATCCCCATTTATTATACAATAGGCGGCTGAAATTGCTGGACCATTAATTAATTATGCGTTATACCTTGTGATGGTTCATTCGGTTTGAAGAATGGTACTCTCTCCGTCCCTTTTTATTTGTTTTATTGCCGAACCTTTTTTTGTCCCTTTTTATCTGCTTTGTTATGAAATCAAGAGGTCATCAATGAACTTTTTTACCATTTTATCCTTATTTAATATTATAGTCATAATGGACGATTTGACTTTTGGTAGAGAATTATTTTGGGGTTCTGTAGTAATCAATTGGAGTAGGTTTCATAAAAAAATTGTGAAAGTATTTAAATTAGTTGGAGGAATTTAATTTTTGAAATATGAGCATTAAATTGATGATATAATTAAGTCTAATTTAATAAGGGTAATATAGTCTTTTTATTTTAGATTTTACATTAACTTTAGTGATTTAATCATTATATTAGTTTGTGTGCAACAACCTTAAAAAGTAAATAAAAAGGGACGGAGGGAGTATATAGGTTAAGTTGTCATTTTTGTCCTTAAACTATTTTTTATTTTATTTTAGTTCTCAAACTATGAAATTATTTTCATTTTAGTCCTTAAAATATTTTTTGTTCCATTTTAGTCCTCAAACTTCAACATTTATTTTGTTTTGATCTTCAAACTTTCATATATGTTATGTTTTAATTGTCAAACTTTCATATATATTTCATTTTGGTTTTCAAACTTATAATAAGTGATTTGGCCAAAAAAAAAATTCACTCTTTGAAAAAAAAATCAACTATAAATTTATTTCATTTTGACCATAGTGACTTGACAATGAAGATTATAACATATATATGTGAGAAATAATACATCTCAACTATTCATATTAGAAATAATAGTAGAAACTAGATTAAATCACATTTTGGGATCAAAATAAAACAAAAAATAGTTTGAGGACCAAAATGAAACTGACTCCATAATTTTAGAATCAAAATAAAACTAATCCCATAGTTTGAGATCAAATGACCATTTAACCTTGTATATATACTAATGTGGTTTGAATTTTATAATTATTAAAAATTAGAAAATTTATTTGATTATATTATATAATACAAATTTAATTTTTATTATTTTCATTTTATTCTAATAATTTTTTTTGTTTGAAATAATGGAAAATTATTGAATTTTTCTTATTTTTTTTCCTTTTAATATTATATTATATAATTTGAGAAGTCAACTATCAAAACATGTCAAACTTATAAATATGTTAAGTGTGTAAAAGACAATATGTTCCATGACACCATGTTGGTTTGAGGGACCCATTGACCCCATATATATTGTACAATTGAAACAAGTTGAAGTGTCACATGCATGATGTGTTCAGATAACTGACATTAATTATTAATTCAATAATCATGTTAAATTAGCAGAATATTAATTAATATAGAGTTCTACTTCTAGCATTCGAAATCTGCCCATAATTCTTTATATACTATATATGTAAAAGAAAACAGAAGAATAGAAGATTCACAGTATTTCTCTCTATCTTTTTCTTTCCCTTCTTAAAATGTATGAAAAATACAAAGAAAACCCAATGTAAATTCTTTTCACATTTTTTTTAGGGTAAATTACACTTTGGTACCCTGTGGTTTGACCCTATTTCACTTTGGTACCCTGTGGTTTGAAACTTGACACTTTGGTACCCTGTGGTATTCTCCATTAACACTTTGGTACCCTTTGGAGTTATTTTATAATTTTAACCATGATAAATTTTGCAAAAATTACATATTGACCCTAAAAAGTTTTTAAAAAATTACAAATAGGTCCCTAGATACATATTATCTAGGGACTAAAATGAAAACTTTAAAAAAATTTAGGGGTCAATATGTAATTTTTGCAAAATTTATTATGGTTAAAATTACAAAATAGCTCCAAAGGGTACCAAAGTCTTAAAGGAGAATACCACAGGGTACCAAAGTGTCAAGTTTCAAACCACAGGGTACCAAAGTGAAATAGGGTCAAACCACAGGGTACCAAAGTGTAATTTACCCTTTTTTTTATTTGACAAAATTTAACTTTTCTTTTTATCTTACATAAAATTATAGAAATGTCAAAATACACACAACTTGCAGACATGACTAGTTTACCCGTACCTCTTAGCAAGTTGGGCTACAAATACAACAAAATAAGGGCTGAAATGAGTCGACACTACGAACTGCAAGTTGCGTATATCATTAAAAAGTATCTTTTATTTATTTTTTTCTTTTTTCGGCATTGGAAAATATATTAAAAAGTATATCATGATTTTCAATTTATTCAAATCATTCAAAAAACAATTGTATGGGAATTTAAATCATTATAAAATATGATAAATTACAATTTAAAAAAAAAAAACAAATTGACAAATTTGCTGGCATTCCACTACCATTCATCTAATACGGATCAAGTTCACAAATTAGTGAAATTATTAATCCGTTTAATAAATAAGCTAACATGACCCAACTCTTTCAAATACTTTAACAGATATTAAATTATTAATTTATTTTTGATGATTTAACATATATAAAATAATAGAAGCTGCATGAGTTTTCTTTATATATTTTTTTTTAAAAAATAATTCCTTTTATATATTTCTTTTGACGATAGATTTGATATGTGTGCGAACTTTTTTTGCCACGAGTTGACAAAAAAAACTAATTTCATCTCTAAATTTGATATTAACTATTAATTTTATCTTTAATTTTTTTTGCAGTTAATTTCGTCTCCAATATTTTAATTTTGGTAAATTTTATCATTTACTTTTACTTTAGCCAAATATTAATGACAAAATCTACATGTCAATGACTTGTGACAAAAAATTAGCAAAAGCACTGGGAACCATATGCAATAAGTCAAACTATAAGCAATCTTTTTGTAATTTTTGTTTTTACCTTATGGGTCAAAAATTACAAGATATAAATCAAGCTTGGTTAGTCTAGTGGCCAAGCTCATTAGGTTGCTTAAGCAAGGTCGGGGTTCGAATCCCGCCTTGTATATGCAGCGTAGCAATCAATTGGCCAGCTGCGGCTAGGGATACCTCGAGAAACTAAAAATTGTTTCAAGATATAAAAACTCATTTTATATATAAACACTCTAACTTTATCTTTCTTTTTGTTTTTTTGGGTCAATCACTCTAACTTTACCAAATACAGCAGATTGACGGGCACTGCAACTCCTGGCCCAATCTAGTCATGTTTGGGCCTTCAATTCCAGAAATTCTTGAATTGTGTAACCAAAGGGAACAAAAATATAAAATAGAAATGCTTGGTTATCAATTAAAGTTTCACTACTTATGAGTTCATCTTTTAAATCCTGTCAATTTTATAGAGAAATTGTAAGTGTCCATTTTTAGGTATAGAGATAATTTTTTGTCCAAGTTATTTCAAAGACATTTAAAATAAGTCGCACGTTTGATATACATGTTTGTTTAGTTTGGAGCAAGATTTAACAGTATATTCAACTTTTATTATAAAGAAAATTAGTCAGTGCCTTTGGGAGTTTGGGTAATGAGGTTATGACATATGAAAAATTAGAAAAATAACTTAAAATATTAATTTTAAAAGGAAAATAACTAATTTCATTTACTATTAATCTATTTTCAAAATGTAATAATACCGCTAACTGTTTAAAAAAATGGATTAAGAGATATTTTGCAATTTTTCTTAGACTTGAGAAAGTTCCGTCATTAATTAGCTATTTAATGCTGAAATTAAACATACAGAGCATCTTTCTGAAAATAACAACATGACAAAAATAACTTTGTTTTGAAATTCGGTTTAAGTTGATGGTGTTAGTTAGAGCTATCATAGTTGTAATTAATTGCAGAAGAATGAATATGATGCTTTGATGATTTTAGTTTGTTTAGAAATTGGGTTTTTTATCTTTTAAATTTTTTTTTATCATATTTACATAAAACATTTGTAGTTTGGTGGTACTTTAATTCAGATCTATTTTTGGTTATATTTTTTTTTTATAAAAGATTTGTTTCAACACTAAATATCTAGTATTTATGTCGAAATATTTTTCATCTACATACTCTTAAATATATAGAGAAATTTATGTCATTTACATTTAAAAAAAACTACTTTTTTAATATGCAAGCAATATAATGGTAAATGTTTTGTTAGAAATACTAAAACTAGTGATAATTTTCATCATGAAAATATTTTTCATATAAGATCAGTTATATACTTATATTTATATTTCGTTTCATTAATTTAATAATGTCTATAGATTATTTTTATATATATTATTAGATTTGAGTCAGTTAATTTTTTATAATATAATTTGATTTGATGTTTTTTCTCAAGAAAACTAATTAATGACACAAAATTACGTGTGTTAGAAAATCATACTCGGTAAATCAAATTAATTAAACAAAAAATAATAATAAAAGCTCCACATAGAAAGGTCAGGGTATCACCTTCATGTGAAATAAATGGGGGGCCGTGGGAATCGAACTTACGCCTCTTTCCCTACGTAAAATGCATTTGTTACTGAGCCAATTTTCTCATTTCTATCTAAAGTTACATATAATTATATATAATCGCCCCACCGACCCCCTAGCTCCGTCCCTGATTTGATTGATTCATGCAATAAGTTTTTTTCTTTTTCTAAGTGATAGAGAAGTGAAATGTGAATAAGTTGTTTTTTTATTTTTAATGATGCATTTTGATTATAATTGGGATAAATTTTAATTTATCTCTTTATCTTTATTTTTTGTTATTATATATTTTTTTTATTTTTTTGTCTAGTTACTAAATGTGATTTTATTATTCTCATTTTAAGTTTAAATATGACAAGTCGAAAGTTATATGTTATTTTTGGTGAGTCGTCTTTCTATTCAATTAGAGATGTTTACAGATGAGATCAAATCAGATTCCGAAAGTAGGTAACTTGTTTTACAGTCAAATGAGCAGAGTTTGGCATATCTTCCTCATTTCAAAATATAATATAAGGAGTTCAAAACAAATTATCCTTAACGAGTTATTTTTTTTGCCAATTGAAATTGTTAAAAAATGAGGTCAAATCAAACTTGACAATAAGTGTGAGACCAATTTTTCATTATTTTTATCATCTCAAACTCACTTTTAGACTCATTTAATGACTATCCAGCTAAATTGAAAAAAGACATTTTAAATGTAACACATAGCTGCGAACTCATCATAATTGGATTTAAAATGAGAAAGATATGACCAACATCACTCGTTTGACTGTAAACAAGTAACCCTCTTACGATGTCTGATTTGACCTTATTGCTTAAGTGAATCCAGACTCAACACATGCATGTCACGCAATGTTTTAGTGACCGGACCAGACATTGACACGGTCGAGGACTCGGGTCACTGGTTCAACCGTCGGGTTAATTGAGTAAATTGTTGGCCCGATCAAATTAAAAAATTAATAATATATATTAATATACATATTAAAATACCCAAACAACATTTTTAATTCTAAATTTAAAGTATTTAAATAACAAGAGTAAATTAACAATTTAATCCCTGAAAAATCGTCAAGCTGACAACTCGATCCTTGAAAGATTGAAATATACAACTTAGTTCATAAAAGGTCAAAAGTCAAAACAGTATTCAGGGACAAAATATTATATCATTTTGATCTTTCAAAGATTAAATTGTTGGAGATTGTGCCCTAGGGCCAATCATTTTATTTGATAAATATGTTGTGAACATATTATTAATTTATGGAAGATAAATTAATGTGTTGTCATATCATTCGCATGTTTACTATGATAACGTCCATGATTAATTATGAGATAATTAATCTAAAATTGTCCCTGGTCGATTATTTTTGTGGGAGCAAAAATGAACTAAGACCAGCATGACCTCGGTGCATGAGATGCACGCACTAGATGCTGGGACGAGAGTCATGGTGCAATTACGTAAGG
>QANZ01002647.1:33602-58150 GCA_003254925.1 Chamaecrista fasciculata
TACTCCCTCCGTTCCTGAATATCTGCTTTTTTGGAGAACTTTTTTTATTCCAAAATATCTGATGTTTTATAACTTCAAGAGAGCATTAATTATTCTTTTACCATTCTATCCCTATTAAATATAGTAGAGTCATAAATGAATAAACATTTTCCTAGTAATTTAATAGGGATAGTTTAGTCTTTTTACCTCATTTTTCTCTTCATTTTAGGTGAGCTAATCATTTCCTTGGTCTGTGTGTTTTTACCTTAAACATCAGATATATAGGAACGGAGGGAGTATTAAATCCTTGAAATCAGAGGACAAATCAATGTTTAATTAACGATTTCAAATTACTAGTTTGATAGCTACTCATTAAGGCTTGACAGGTGGCCGTTTCAACCCTTAAAGACTTCTATTAAATGCCATCTGTCATGGTCCCATTTGAGTTCTCTAAAATTTTCAGATCTTCTTAATAAATTTCTTATTAATTTTTATACAGATAAAAATGATAAAAAATTTTAGATCAAATGTTTAAATTGGTCCTATATTTATGCTTATGATTTTATTTTGATTTTAAGATGTTTAAGAAGTTTCAAATTAATCTTATATGTATGCAATTTGTTTCAAAATTCATAAAGTGGAGTCCACTATAGCAATCGGAATTCATGGTTTTTTTTATATTTTTATATTTATTAAATAAAAAAATACTGAAAATATATTTAATTTAATAATATTTCTGGATCTATATTTTATTTTGCGGCGAAGTGTCAAACAATTAATTTCGTAAGATGTTTTACATGGAAATGCTTTAGAATTACCCATAAGGTGTTACCACACAAAACGTCTCAAATTTTTCTTTTTCTTTTTTTTTAAAATTTCCCTTGAGGTGCTCCACGTTGGAGCGCCTTAGGGCACTTTTTTTTTAAAAAAAATTTCCCTTGAGACGCTCCAACGTGGAGCATCTCAGGGTATTTGTTTTAAAAAAATTTTTGAAAGTGTTAATTATTAAATGGTCCCTTAGAAAAATTTAGTAATTTCATTATAGTCCTAGAGGTTTCAGTGTTGTGGACTTATTTGTAAAGATTCAAACAAATCTGAAGCTTCCCAAATTTCACAGTTCTTTAGTCATTGAAAGTTAATATTCCCCTCAATTTTCTCAAATTACAAAAAGACCCAATCTATTAAAAAATGAAACCTCGCGTCGTTTTCCCAGAACTTCCGGCGACAACCACCCAGCCGTCGCGGCCTCTCCTTCCTCGTCATTCTTCACGCCCGACGACCACCCTGTTTCGCATATTAAAATCAAACTCTGTGTCGCACCACCACCACCGGCAACGGGCTTCCGAGGCGTTCCAGAAGCTCCGACGACGACCACCGAGCCACCGCCGACGGCCATTATCCTTCTCTCTCCTCTTCTCTTGGTTAGTCCTAACTTCCCCAATTTTTGCATTTGAGTTGAATCTTAAACCTAAAACCTAGGGTTAACATTTGAGTTGAATATTAGAAACTTGTTGCTGCTGTTTTCTGGTGCATTGTAATGCATTTTAATCATCCTACAACAAGGGTTTGATTGTTGGTTGATTCCTATGAGTTTTGGGGTCCAATAAAACCTAGGGTTAACATTTGAAGTTGATTTTTGATGAAATCCTTAAGTTTTCTTGAAATTGTTGGTTTGAGTGAGTTCAATGGACTATTATAATGAGTTCTAATGCATTGAATTGAATTTAGAATGAGTATTTTGACATATGGTTACTATGTATGAAGCTTTAAAGGTTCCATTTAGTCTTTAGATATTACAAATATACTTGTTGGTCTGATTTTTTTCTACAAAGTGAGTTCAATGGACTATTATAATGAGTTCTAATGCATTAAATTGAATTTAGAATGAGTGTTTTGCAATATGGTTACTATGTATGAAGCTTTAAAGGTTCAATTTAGTCTTTGGATATTACAAATATACTTGTTGGTTTGATTTTTAAGTACAATGTGAGTTCAATGGACTATTATAATGAGTTCTAATGCATTGAATTAAATTTATAATGAGTATTTTGAAATATGGTTACTATGTATGAAGCTTTAAAAGTTCAATTTAGTCTAGGTTTTATTGGACCCAAAAACTTGTAACAAAAAGAATATAAATAATTATTCTATAATAAACACTAAAAAAAATAAAACTCTAAAAATTTTGAAGTATATAAACCTTAAAAACAATCCAACTCTAAAGAATGGTAATATATAAATCCTAAAAAAAATAAAATCCTAAAATAATTATAAACCATATAAATAAATAATAAAAATATTATATATAACATCTAAAAAATGAATATAAATAATAATTTTATAATTAATATATGTTTTACATAAAAATAATCAAACCCTAAAAATATAAATAATAATTTTATAATTATTAAATCCAAAAAAATAATTAAACACTAAAACT
The DNA here is from genome assembly GCA_003254925.1 of Chamaecrista fasciculata. NCBI lineage: Eukaryota > Viridiplantae > Streptophyta > Magnoliopsida > Fabales > Fabaceae > Chamaecrista > Chamaecrista fasciculata. The sequence goes on from QANZ01002647.1 coordinate 36,022, forward strand.
AATCAAACCACATGGATTCATGATTTGTTTACTATCTTACATTCAGAAAAATAATTAAAACACAAACTCTAAAGTTTTATTTACTTAAAATGAAATCATAAAAAAAGCTAACCTTCTTGTAGAACTAGATGAAAGGTGGCCAATGTTGGAGTAAGATGAACATGTATAAAGAAGGAATGAAGATAATATGTATGGAGAAATGGAAGGATTGAGAAATAAAATGAGAGAAGGAAGAAATGGAAGAATGGAGAAATGATGGGGATGAGAACAAATGAAAATGAAGAAGATGAAGACGAATGAAAGTTGTATAAATTGAATGAATCGGGACGGGGGAACAACCGCTTTAATTCAACATTAAACTTCAATATCCATTCATATTTGAATACGGTGGGATTGTGAGGAAAAACCTCTTAAGGCGTTTTACGTTGAAACACCTTATGGTAAAAAAAAAACACTTAAGGCGTTCTACACGAAAGCACCTTATGATTTTTTTTTCATAAGGCATTTCACATGGAAACACCTTAAGGTTATTGTTATTTTTTTTTAAAATAATCTTAAGGCGTTCCACGTGGAAACGCCTTAAGAATTTTTATTATTTTTTAAATTGCTCTAGGCATTTGAACTTGGAACATCTTACGTTCTTCTTTCTTTAAAAAAAAAGTTGTACTTGCACTGCAAAACAAAGTATAGATTCAGAAATATTATTAAATTATATATATTTTAAGTATTTTTTTATTTAATAAATATAAAAATATTAAAAAAAAAGTATACCGAATCACAGTATTATTTTAACGTTAAATGTTTAAATTGATCTTAAATGTATTTCTTGAAGTTCATTTTGATCTTAAATATTTCAAAATATTCAAATTGGTCATAAATGTTGTCATTTAGTTTTATTTTGATCCTAAACTATTGAATTTAATTATATCTCTCTCGTTTCAAGTTCGAATGTGACGGTCTAAAACTATGTGTTGCTTTTGACGAGTACTTTTTATATCAAATTGGAGATATAAGCAAACAAGGTCAAATTAGATCTCGAAAGTGAATTGCTCGTTTCACAACCAAATAAGTTAAACTTGTCATATTTCTCTTGTTTTAAGTATGAATGCAAATAATTCAGAGCTATAGATTAATTTTAAATTTTTTTTAAGAATAAGCCAGTTGGGAATGGGACTACCCAGTTGGGAATATAAACAAATGAAATCAAATCATACTAAAAAATGGGTATGGGACTTGATAAACTGGAAAATGACTGGCACTTACCTAGTTCACCGGAGAGGGCTGCAAGAGCCAAGACTTGAACAAAGACCTGCAAAAGCTTCACAGGGGGGCCCTGCGAAGTGTACTCCGACGCTCAAGTTAGTAAGAGAGTAATGAGAGAGTAGGAGAATTTGAGAGTGTAAGAAGTAGCTAACCTTGAACTGGTGAAATGGGCTCTATTTATAGAGCAGGGAGGAGAGAGGTGGTCAGCGTGCGGGGCGGACCACGTTCTGGGCACGATCTCCACCAGCGAAGATGATGGAGACCGAGATTTGCGGAGCAAGGCAATCGTGGGAGATTGCGTGTTGTGTTTCTAGGCGGGCGCCTAGGAGCTGGAGATCGTGGGTATGAACGAGTCAGTAACCCACGATCTCCCGTAGCGTAGATTGCGGAGCGGGGTAGTCGTGGGTGGCCACGTGTCATTTGGGGGACGGGCGCCAAGACCCAGGATGGACCATGAGCGCCCCCAAGTGAGTTTAGGGCGCCCGACTGACTCGAGGGCGCTTCGCTAGGTGCGGAGGGGAGAAGAGGCCCGGTGCGAGGGCCGTTTAGGCGTACGCCCAAATAGTGATGTATCAGGACTAAAAGATAAAAAAATTATGAAAAATTGGTCTCAAACTTAGTTTCAAGCCCAATTTGACTTCAGTTGCTGGTGATCTCAATTGGGCAAAAAAAAAAAAGATTATTTAAGAATAAGCCACAGCTCCAAACTTATTATATTTTGACTTGAAACGAGAGAGATATGACAAACTTTGCTTGTTTCACCGTGAAACGAGCGAATTCACTTTCATGACTCAATTTGACCTAGTTTATTAACGATCTCAATTGGACAGAAAAAGTACTTGTCCAAAACAATATATAGCTCTAGACTCGTCATATTTGAATTTAAAACGAGAGAGATATGACCACGTTTAATAGTGTGGAACCAAAATAAAGCTAAATGATAACATTAATCAATTTGAATATTTTGAAACATTTAGGATGCAAATGAACTGAAGAACATGCATTTAGGACCAATTTGAGTATTTAATCATAAAATAATTCCGGAATTCTGTAAACTGCTTTCTGAATTCTGATTGGTCAAAGTGGGCCCCATTTTCGATCCCAGCCCTAAATACGTGGCGCCTGAAATTTTGGATCAAACCATTATGTCAGACAGAAATTGAGTATATGAACAAGAAGCGGTGGGGCCCATCTGCTAACGTTGCATTAAAATAATGCATGAATGCCACGTGTAACAATCCTCAATCTGTCACGTCATGTCGTCTCTTCTTCATTGCAGAAATTGGTAGTTGCGACGGAGAGAGTCTATTAATGTAAAATAACAAAAGTATTAATAGTAGGGACAATTATGAAACTTATTAAGAACCAGCAAAACTAAAAGAAACGTTAAGGATCCAAACAAAATAAAAAGAAAATATATTAGAGACTAAAACAGAATTTAAGATAAATATTAAGGACCAAAATAAAATTTTGATCCTCAAAACATGTCCTGAATGTTGAAGCAATCTTGGGGGTCCTTTAAATAAAATAAAACAATATGCTTTATATATATTTAGTTAAAACTTGAAAGACACATGACGCGTGTAATAATTACACATACTATAATTTAAACAAATCGAAATAAGATCTCGCTTAAGCAAGGTCGAAGGTTCGAATCCCGCCTTATATATGCAGTAACCAATTGACCAGCGACAAACCGTTAAATGGAACACTGATCCGCGGAAGATTCATCCTTAGCCAGCCGAGTTGAGGGATACCTAGGGAAAAAAAATCGAAATAAGATGATCTTAAAACTTATATCATCATTTTATTAGGCCTGTGAAACTGGTCACTTATTATTGCAATATTTGTGCATATTTTATGTATGTGTTACTATCACAGTTTCGGCGCAATATAAGTGTTGAAAATTTTAATATAACTCAAGGATCAACAAACTATATTTAGTTTTTAATATAAAATATAATATTTCCAAAACCCCTAATCTAATTTACTATTTTACGATTTTATATTATGAAAATGATTAATTTTATAGTGTCAAAAGCCAATTACTATCTTTTAAAACAAATATTTTTTAAAAATAGCAATTATAAATTACCCAAAGTTTTGAAGTAACTTATTTAATTTTTTTATAATAAATAATTGCTTTAATTTTGAGTTACATAAGCACTATTATTTTTAGTCTTCAACTTTTTTTAAAATATTTGATTTTATATTTAAAATTTATGATTCGCCGTAATTTTTTTTTTAGAGTTTTATAGTATAGTAACAAAACATTCTAAAAAGATTAATTTATAATAGGTTATACATTTTAAAAATTAAATTAAGCATTTTCAAAAATAAAAAAATAATAATAAATTATTTTTAATTTACTCTATCTTACTTTATTGATCGGATATTCATTAGTGTATCCTTGGAATTTGAATAATAAACGATTTTTGAGAAATTGTTATGAATGAAAATATGAAAGGCATTGTAATAAAGATTGGCTCAGTAAGAAGTCGACTCATAATTTATAAGGTTGTAAATTCGATTCTCATAATTGATATGAGAGTCTTGTTGGTAAGCGACCTATAAGTGTCCATATAAGCACCCGTGAAGTTTGAAAGTATGTCTTGATTACTTAACCAAAAAATAAAAGGCAAAATACTTGTTGGTGCCTCTAGCTAGCGTTTGGGGTCAATTTCAGTTATCCCCTAACGTTTCACATTATTGTCAATTATACTCTAACCTCAATTTTTTTGGGCCAAAGTCCTATTTTGGTCTCTCAAGTTTGCTCAAAGTTCTGTTTTGGTCTCTTAAGTCTCCGGCAAACTTTTTGGCAAGATACACGGTGACTTCAACGACTAAAAAACTCTTAATCCAAGGTTTTTTGACCTCCTGAATTCAATGACGACCTTCATTTTGCTAAAAAATGACTGACAAGCCTCTGAAAAATTTACACAATCGCCAAAAATCATATTTTCGGTCATTTGTTTGCAAAATGCAGGCCGCCATTAGACTCAGGAGGTAAAAAATACCTTGAATTCGGAGTTTTTGTAGTTGTCGGGGCTATCGTGTATCTCGCTGGAAAGTTCGCCAGAGACTTAAGAGACCAAAACAAAACTTTGAGCAAACTTGAGGGACCCAAATAAGACTTTAGCCCAAAAAAAATTGAAGTTAGAGTATAATTAATAACAATATAAAATATTGGAGATATAACTAACACAAAACAAATATTGGAGACATATTGAAACTAACCTAAACGTTAGGGACTAACAATTATTTTGCCAAAATAAAAATATGGAATGCTTTAGTGAGGGAATGAATCTCGAGGAAAAGGCAAAGGGCATTTTCGTAAATTTAGAAGCTCGTTCTTTCGGATCTTTTACTTTCCTTTCGGTGCATATTTAGCGAATAAATGACGAGATATATGTAAGAGTTACGTGTGCTCTAAGCGAAAAACCCAGCAAATTCCACACTCTCTCTTTCTCTCTCTCGCATTACTCACACACACAAGCCTAGAACACTCGTTTTCTTAAACCCCCGATTTTTTTCTTCGTTTTTGCCGATTTATTTCGAGTTTTTTTTTGGTTCCTTCGTTGGATTATTATCTTGGCAGGGGAAACAGGAATTTGAAAATGGAATTTCTGGGTTCTTCTGCGGTTTAATCGGTTTTTTCTTTCTTATTTGAGTTGTTGAATGGGATTTTTGTGGAAGAAGGAAGAGGAGAAATGCGCAAGTCTTTCAAGGATTCACTCAAAGCTCTTGAAGCTGATATTCAGTTCGCCAATACCTTGTAATTTTCCTTTCTCTCTGTCTCTTTTCTCGCTTCCGTCTCAGATATTTCACACCCAAACCTCTAAAAAAAAGTTTAGAGCAAAATCTTGTAGCTGAATTTTGTTCATAAATATGTTGAATAATTTGATTTCTGTTGTTATACCATCCCGATGGTTTCTGGGGTTTTAGAGGAAGATGAAGAACTGATGGTGTGTTGTGTTGTTTTGTTTTTTTTTTTATTCTAAAATTATGGCTTATGAAATTGGGTGTAAAATTTGCAGAGATCATTTAATGGAGAACTTCATCGGTTTATAGTTTTGTTTTTTTTCTTCTTCTGTAGAATGCTATGCGGTTGAAGCTAATTTTAGAAATTAAGTTATAATTCCCAGAGTAATTAAAAGACCAGTGAATCGTACAGAGCCTAACTAAATTAGTGGGTGAATAAAACGAAATGAAGCTGGATTTGTTTTTGTTTTTGTTTTTTGTCTTTTGTACATTTTTGTGTGGGAGTAACTTCTGGCTTTATACCTTTATTTTTGTTCTTACACATTTCTCAGCGAAAGCTACTTTGTCATTTTGAACGAAATTAGGCACTTCAATTATTTGGTGTATCCCATTGTGTGCCCCAGTTTGCTGCTACATGGTCTACTCTTTCAGTAAAGAAGACCCAATCAAGATACATAAAGTATAGGTGTAACTTTTTTTTAGAGAGTTCTTTATTGTTATAATAAGTGCCTTTGTGCAATCAATATTCAGCTGTACATAAACTTTCACTTTATACTTGGTAAAGAAAATCATAACTGGCATTACTCCCACTCCCAATTTACAAATTTTCTCGAACATTAACATCTTAACCCTCCTCCAAAAACTATTTTCTGAGTTTCATGTTGGGATTTTTTGTGTGGATTAGCATTAATCTATTGTAAGATTAATATTTGTGTTTACCGATAAGTAATTAATTTATCATAAGTCTGAATAAGAATAGATTGGGTTCATATTACTTGTGATAATTCGTGATGGGTTGGATTATCACAAGCCTTCCGGGATCGGGCTAAGAACCCCAAGCCACGTCCGAAGAGTATTAGTAATTATCCCATTAAATTACTAATGTAAATATGGAGTTTGTTTGTTAAAGGGACTGTTTTGTAATTATGTTCAAGGACCACTTTGTAATATTCACTAATTAGTGAATTTGGCTATATATATGTATAGCAAATGTGTTTTCATACACATGTGGTCCTCATTTTGGACACTTTGGTCCCTCTTTTCTTCACTCCATCTTAGTTCAACTCTTTGGAAAAGTGGTTTGAAGATCTTAGCCTCATTCAAGATCAATTTCAACTCCAGGTCTCCCACATCTGGTTTTATTTCATCATCATCCTCATTAAGGATATGAAGAGGTTTTTTATGTGTTATTTTGAAGTTGAGTGCTTATTGCTGAAATCCTTTTATGAATAAGATCTTTTCATACTCTATTCATTGTGCAAAATATTGTTTGATACAGAGCTTCTGATTATCCAAGAAACTATGATGATGGAGATGGTGCCTTCATCCAAATGAGATTGTCCTACAGCCCAGCAGCTCAATTTTTTCTCTTTCTGGTTCAGTGGACTGATTGCCACCTTGCTGGAGCCTTGGGATTGCTTAGAATTCTTATATATAAGGTGCAGTCTTTGCTCCTTTCTAAACTATCAACTTTCTATCTCATTTTTCCTTTAAATAGCCCAATGGCCAATAGCAACATAGATATATGGTAGTCTAAACAAAACAATACCACTTGAAAATATATTGGATTTGTCATAGGCATACAAAGACGGCAAGACAACGATGTCCATTTATGAAAGAAAAGCCACTCTGAAGGAGTTCTATGGTAAGTGGATAGTACTACAAGGTGCAGTTCATGGATTTTTCAACTTTCCTGTAAATAAGTGCTTCACTATACGAAATGTGATCACTTTTTACTCTTTAATGTTAGGTGTGATCTTTCCTTCTTTGTTGCAACTCCACCGAGGAATTACTGATGTAGAAGACCGGAAACAAAAAGATATTTGTGCTACTAAATATAAGCCAAAACATGTAATAAGCAAAGGAAAGCTCACTGAAATTGATATAGAGAGAGAAGAAGAATGTGGTATTTGCATGGAGATAAACACCAAGATTGTATTGCCCAATTGCAACCATTCAATGTGTATGAAGTGCTACCGAGATTGGTGAGTAGATTTTGATAATTTATGACATGTCTTCATAACATATCATGCATCGTATATTGTCTTCCCAAAAGTTGCTTAGACTGGAGTAAGCGAAGGAGGGAAATAAAATGGTGATGAAGTTAGTACGATATAATAAATAGAATTAAACTCATCTAGGTTGTAGAATCTTTATGTATGAGATACTGAGTTACTGATTGATGCCTGCCAAAGAAGTGTTATTTTTCGTATCGAAGGGTATAATAGGATCAGTCTTATTGTACTCTTTTCAAGCCTAGAATAGATTCAGGAAACAATCCACTGTTGTTCTGATGCCCAACTTCTTTATATTCCTTATCTGTAGTTCATAGCTGTAAACCAACCATAAGATCCAGACAAGTTTTCACTCTGTCTAATGTGTCTCAATGTTATCACTTTGCAGTAGGATGAGTGGAAGATGGTATTGTTTTAAGGACTTTCACCGAGAAAATAACTTTTCATCTATTCCATTCAAGGTCATCACTGAGAACAAACAATATTGTTACCATGATATTGTGTAATTTATGTTCTTTGGCAATGCTTATGGGTCTTTACACTCTTGATCTACCTTAACAAAACCAATTAGTACTGGAACTAACTTGGTTTGATGAGGTCAAGGTAGGAACTTGAGTATGAGATCCCTGGAAAACCTACAAGAACAATTCATAGGGATGGCTCCCTGTGCATTGGGTCCAAACCTAGGTCAGACAAGAGTTTCTTGAGAATCTAGTTTGAAATGTGAGAGTGGAGTTTCGTACCTTTGATTCTGTGATCTCTAGGGATTTTTATTGTGGAGTTTAAATAAGGGAGATTTCGTAGGATGGAAGCTCAAAATTCTTAAGACATGGGCCTCTAGAATCTCCGGTACCAGTAGGTAGTTATGTGTAATGGTGATGCGCTAATAACGGTATCATGCCTTATTTTTCAAAATAATCATTCAAAAAGTTTCTTTGCCAGAAAAGGTGTTACTACCATGTTGGATTCAGGTATCTCCTTCATCATTGACATACTTTTGCTGCTGGTATAGGCATGCACGATCTCAATCTTGCCCTTTCTGCCGGGACAGTCTCAAAAGAGTGAACTCTGGCGACCTTTGGATCTACATGAGCAACAATGAGATAGATGATATGGATTCAATCACCGAGGATAATTTAAAGAGGTTATTTATGTACGTTGAAAAATTGCCTCTTATTGTTCCAGATCCTATGTTCAGGTCTTATCCTGTCCGTTGGTGAGAGCCAACTAAAAGAAAACTAGTTTGAACTTCAAGCATCAATTTGTATATGAATTTTCAGTTTGTTTATAAGAATTTTGCAAAGAAGAAAACTTAGGTGTAGTTGTTAGATGTTTGCTATCTGATTTTCTTTAATAGAATTATGACATGAAGAAATATTTTTTTTTTTAAGATTATATTGTGCTAAGTTGTAATGAAAGTCTAAAACTCTGCATTACAATTTAAAAACTTGATTGCAAACACTCAATCAACTATGCACAAGTCTTGTTCTTTCTCATATTGTACATAACCTTGTAAATCGTATTCCAATGTTATTGACAATTTCATTCATATTGAATGAGTTACATGTCTTGAGATTTTAATTTTTCATGTGAGGATTGAGGGGAATGATCATTGCAAGTAACAATTTATGACTGTAGGTTTTATGATGCATTCGTTTGAATTGTGAGATTTGATTTGTGACGAATATTATTCTATCATATGTAACTGAACACCATTAAACAAAACTTAAGAAAATCTGTATCATCCTAGTAAAATCATGCATTTCAAGATTATATGATTTTAGACTATGAAATTTCATAAATAAAATTGAATCAGTTGTAATTTATAATGATTTTGTAAGACATTGCGTTACTTAGATAATAAAAATGATGAAGTCAAGAATAAAATTTGTACTGACAAAATTAATCTTGAGCTTGCAACGATTATCCTAGTTAAATTGCTTTCAACCACATTGGTTTTTCACATGTCAAATCCAAACATCTAGTGTGTAAACTTAAATATGAAAGGCTGGAGCTCTAAGAGGTTGAAATTCTTAACAAGATTTTTCTTTTTCAATGAGAGTTCTAAACATATTGTCAAAATCAATCATTTTCTTCATGAAATTATTCCTAAGCTACGAGTGAGGTGGAAATACCAGCTTCATCCACATTCTGTTTATTGTACAAAGGTAGATGGTTTTGCTAATTATAATAGTGCAAATTCTTTGACCAAAAAAGAAAATTATTATATTACTAACACCAACACATTTCATGCTACAACGCCCAAGGAGTCCTTTAGGCCTTAGAGTACAATGGCTAACACCTGAGGGAATCTCAAGTGAAGGCAAATGCTTCTCTACCTGCACAAACATTCAAAAGTAGCCTATATGCACAGACAATATATATATATAGAGAGAGAGATTCCCAACAATGAAACATCATAATTCAAATTGCAAGCAGAAATCCTAGTCATCATCCTCGTCGTCATCATCGTCGTCCTCATCATCCTCCTCCTCTTGGTGTGCATCCTGTGAAACAAGAAAATGCTGGTTTAAGCTTTCATCATCAGAGCATTAACAATGTGAGCTTATAAGGAGCTCATCTACAACGAAGGTACAAACCATTCCTAAAAGCACAAATTGATATCTAAAACATGATAGAAATCAATTCATCAAGCAGAAGTTTCAAAATCAAATATTGCATGGAATCTATGATGGTATAAACTGCAATTAAATTAAGTAACAAACCAAAGCAAACATTCGATAAATAAGCTGATTGAAATAAAAGACAGATAGGAAAGAAGTGAGGCTACCTCTTCGTCGTCTTCATCGTTGACTTCAGATTCGTCTCCGTCATCTGCTGAGCTTGCCTGGTAACATCATAAAAGATGAAGCATATAAACAATGCCTTGAAAACACCACATACAGCATATATCATGTGGCACTTGGTCCTCACCTGCTTTCTATTATAAGCATTAATTTGTTTCTCATACTCAGCTTTCCTTTTTGCAGCCTTGGCTTCATATGGAGCTTTCTCCTTCAAGGTCATACAGAGAGGTTTAAAATCAGTAAGAGAATAAATCCCATCGTTGAGCTAGTAATATCTAATAAAAAAATTACTTTATTATGTATGTTAATATATGTGAATACTTCACATAATTAAGAGCAACCCATCAAATTTAACATATGCAATTATGTATCTAGGATTGCATTGCTTACAGCATCAGTTAAGGATTTCCATTTCTCTCCTCCAGCTTTCCCAACCTTCAATTAAAGCACTAACAAAGCAACTCAGATTTTCATTCAAAATAGACATATCAATGCATATATGAAGCCATTTAAGATGTAACTTACGGCTGATACTGCTTTCACTCCAGGATTTTCTTTCTTAAAGGTTATTCTGAACTCCTCACTGTCATTTGGAGTAAGACATAATTCAGATAATTCCTTTTCTTTTCTTTTCTTTTTTGTTTTTTTTCAAGGAGCTAAAAGAGAAAGGAGCAAAGGCATAGACACAAACAGGAACACGAAGAAAGCACTGGGCGGTCTTTTCGGTTTGTTGGGATCTTTCTTGGCCTTGGCCTTCCGTTTGCTACTCTTGTCAGGTATAGCAGCAGCCTTTCGCTTTCCAACCTTTCTGAAAACAGTAGAGATATATATGTTCCATCACTACACTATTTCTGTGACAGTTGTTTGCACCATCAAGTATGCATAATCAGATATCAGTAAACTTTTGGATATCAGCAAATCACCAGAATAAAAATGCCCTTATTGAAACTCATGAAAAAAGAGAATGCCCCGAATTTATTTACATTCAATAAAATGATAAGGCAACAAACTAACCTGTCATCAACCGGCTTCAATGATTCCTTCGAGTTCTTGACCGGTCCCTTCCCCTTTGCACCCTTCATTTTTTGAATTTCTGTACCTCAAAAGTCTTACAGAAAAAATGAAATTAGGAAAGTCCCCAAAAAACGAAGTATTGATAGAAAACACTTAAATAAGGTTGAGTTTATTATAACTCAATTTGGGTACATATCAACCTAGCTACCCAAGTATATACATAAATGACAACTTTAGGTTCTTTACAATCAAGTTTTCGAATGAAAACATCACAAGTGAAGAATTTTTACAGTTTAGCAGCATATGATTAGGTCTTCTAAATTTATATTCTTCATTTACAATTTAAATTACCCACACTAACTCATACACACAAATTTAAGTGACTTCCTCTCAAAATTGAAACCTATGAATGGAACTATGTGATCAACACCAACAAGCACAAATGCACAATCATAATCCAGAGCTCAGCCATAAAATTTGACCAAAATATACAATTACACATCACTTCTCCTCATAACCACAAGAAAAATAAAATTACAACCAAAATGTTAATAGAATTTATCCTTGACTTTTGTCAAACACCAAACAGAAAATTAACTAATAAATAAATAAATAAATAAATAAATAAGATATGGAATAAAATGGTTACCTCTGAACAAAAGAAGAGCTTGAAGGCGAAGCAGAACCAAAGAGGAAGAGAGAGAGAGAGAGAGAGAGAGAGAGAGAGAGAGAATCAAAGCGAGAAAGGCTAGAAATTCTGAATAGACTAATAGAGGAATACGACCAAGTAGCGAGTGAATTTGATAAAGCAACCGGACCAGCCGGTGAGTCGTGAAGACTTTGTGTCCACACGAAACGGGTTTAACCGGCTCCAGCCAGTTGCCGATATTCGATAAAGATATTTTAAATATTCGCTTTCAATAATTACAGATAATTTAATAATTAATGAAGCAAGGGACGACCGAGATTTTTTTTATATATTATGATATCAAACTAATCAAAGTATCAATCTTGGCTTAAGTGCACTTTTGGTCCTATAACTTTTGCAAAGGTATCAATTTGGTCTCTTAACTTTTTTTGTTGCAATTTTGGACCCCTAACATTCGTAAAAGTCTCAAGTTGGTCCCCAAACTTTTTTTGTTGCAATTTTGGTCGCTTAACTTTTAAAAACGTCTCACCATTGGTCCCCTAACTTTCGCAAAAGTCTCAATTTTGGTCCCTTAACTTGGGACCAATAGTGAGACGTTTTCAAAAGTTAGGGACCAAAATTGCAACAAAAAATTTAAGGGACCAAATTGAGACGTTTTCAAAAGTTAGGGGAGTAAATTTGCAACAAAAAAGTTAGGGGCCAAATTGAGACCTTTGTGAAAATTAGAGGATAAAAAATACACTTAAACCCCAAATATTTATTTCCAAGTGCGCATTGAATCAAGTTCAAAATACAGCCATGTTATTTTATTGCAAAAAAATCTTTTGGTCTTTAAATTTTACACCAATTGTCAATTTTGTCTTCTTCTTTTGCAAACAATTTTGCCCATAATATTCTATATTCCGATCAATTTTATCTTTTGTTTTTATTTTAGCTAAATATTACCGAAAAATTTTACGTGATTAATTACACATAATATAAAGTTGATACTAAAGTAAACTCAAATCCTAACTTATATTGAAAAATAGAATGAAGTCTGATGTTAATTTATTAAAAGAAGTTAACCTAAGAACAAAATTTACCAAAATGTAAAATATTAAGATGAAATTGACTGAAAAAAAAAAATAAAGATGAAATTAACAATTTGTGTTAAGTTGGGATCAAAATGATGCTTTTGTCTTATTTTATTGTTTTATTATTATTAAGATATTTTGTTTTATAAAAATGTGCTGTGAAAAAAAATTGAAGAAATGTTTTTTTGTTATTATTTGCAAATGTTTTTGAATAAGCTAGTCTTTAAAAGTTAAAACACAAGCTTATAATTTATATATAGTTTTTATTTTTTTTAGTAAGAAATCAAAGAATATTATTAATTTTAAGATTTGGCAAAACATCTTTCGTGCCCCTAACGTTTGCGGTGATTTTCAGTTATGCCCCTAACGTTTTATTTGTGTCAGTTGTACCCCAATGTGAAACGTTAGTTTCATTTATGCCCCCAATTTCAATCATCCACAAAAAATACCATTTTTGCACGATTTGAGTTCGGTTTTGATCATATTTTGTATGGGTTTTAATTTTCGGACATCATAAACTTGATTCCTTAGATCAATTTTAAAGATTAAGCTCAAAATAGCCCCAAATTCGAACAAAATCGAACCCGATCAACCCCAAAAAGGACCAAAACGAAATGAAGCAAAATGAAGCATTTTTCTCAAAATTTCCATGTGCAAAATGATCCTTAGGAGCCGAAAATGAGTACTCACAAACTCATTTATCAAAACAAACTGAAATGAACACGGATCAAAGCTCAAAAGTTCCGAAAAACAGTACACTAACGAGGGTGGGGGCATAATTGAAACTAACGTTTCGCATTCGGGGCACAACTGACACAAATGAAACGTTAGGGGCATAACTAAAAATCACTGCAAATGTTAAGGGCACGAAAGGGTGTTTTGCCTTAAAATTTTAAAAGTAGTTATTTCATAATAGTATCCAATATACATGTATTTACTTGTCACGTTAGACAAATAATAAATATGTATTTTTTTAAAGGAATATGTTTAACTTATTTTTTTAATATTTAGTAACTTGTTTTATAAGGGATTTTATTATGACTTGAATTTCAGAGTAAAACTTTTTGAAAATATTTTACTCTGAAATTCAAGTAATCTGGACACATGTCATGAGAGAAGATAATAATTTATATAACATGTTAAAGCTAAAATGAAGGAAACCCATAAATTATAGGTTTTGTATAGAAGCTTTTCCATGTGCCTTTAATGTTGATAAAAAAAACAAAAACAAAAACAAAAACTTGAATGGTTTAAGTTTAATAGTTGTACAAAGACTTAAAAAGAAAATTTTCAGTAAATCATTACTAAAAGTTGGAATTATGAAGAATTTTTATTATTGTTATTAATGGATGGATAGTGAAATCAAATTGCAAGGAAATTGTTATTATTTTGCATAATGGTGGAAGGAAACGTAATTGGGCTTGTAGTGTGGTAGTTGAGAATGTTTTGATATATATATATATATATATATAGGTTGTGTGTTCTAAAGTATGCATACTTTATTTATTTTAGAGTGTGTCATCCTATTGGATACGACACATATTTATAAGTTACAGAATATAAAAGAAATATTTTATGACTTTAACATGACAAACAATAGAAAATAATGATATTTATGTCATATATTATAAATAGATATTATAACTTTTAAAATTCTCATCAAAATTTTATAAATTTTTAATGATTTATATATATCAATATATGTTGTGTCGTGTCAAATAATTTTAAGAATTTTAATTTTAGTGTACCCATATTTTATATCCGTATCAGTGTCCATACTTTATAATTCACGTGTTTTCGCTCCATCAGTAGCGAATATTCGTTCATTGGATGATGGAGGCAAGATTGATAGGACTATATGAGTAGAGAGGGTTTTGGTTGGGTTTCTTTTGTAATTCTAAATTTTGTTTCAATAAGGATCATTTTGTTGCTTTGATGATGTGTTGTTGTACTTTGACTAATATTGTTTAATTAATGATATGAGTTATTTTCTTAACAAACAATTTGTTTTTCTAATTTAGACAAAATTATTTGTTTATTTAACGCTTATACATCAACAACCATCAAAATTTGGATGAAATGTAATGGATTGGAGGTTCAAATTAGTGAATAGTAACAATTTATTTACGGAGATAATTGATCAAAAATAAAATAATTTTTTTTTGTTCAAAGCATATAACTAAAAAAAAAATCTTACATTTTAAAATTTAAGAATGCATGCATGATGAGATTCTTACCCCTTTTTTTAGGATTATTCCAAAATTACAAACATTTTGCTAGGGAATAACCAAGTAGTCAAGATCAAGATCTTACTCAATATCGAAAGAGGTATAAGATAGATCGAATTGCAAGATCGGATCGAGGATCGTAAGATCCTATGAATTTCCTTAAAAAAATATAATATAAATTATATAAACAATTACTAATATCTATCTATGAATATATATATATAAATGTTCATAAGTCATAAATTCATCTTATAACATGTCTCAATATTCTCATCCAACATCATCAATTTATAGTCTCAATGTGTAATTAGCTAATTATCAAGATATCTAAAAAGTTTATCATCACTTCAGTAAGAAAAACTAACAAAAATAAGGCAACAACCACGAGTAACATTACAAATTTAGAACATCATTATCAAAAAGTTCATCAAGCATATATCACACATCAAAATCATCATCATCAATGTCTCCCATTTCTATTTCATCTATTGGAATCTCTAAATCATCAACAGTGCCACGAGGTTCAACATTTTCCACTACTTGAACTTCAAAGGCTTCATCTTCTACTTCATCTATGTCTTCATTTCTTTTTTCATTATTCTCAGTGATCCATTCATTATCAAAAGAAAGATCTTCTATGTTGTTAAGCTCCCTTATAGTTCTTTTCCCTTTCAATTTTCGATTAAATATAACATAGACCAACTCATTCATCTTTTTTTGAATCATACGATTCATTCTCTTCGTGTGAACCTAAATAATGAAGAGGAAAAAATAATAAGATTTGTAAAAAAGAAGTCATGTTTAAAGTTTCTTAACCTCTCAAAAGTACTCCAATTACGTTCATATCCTAAAGAACTACAAGTTAAGCTCAATACTTGACAAGTTAAGCTCAATATTTGAACAACAAACTTAGAGTTTTCAATTTTTGGGTGTTTAAAATGAAGCATTTTGGACCCTGAAAAAAAAAGTCCCCAGAAGCAACATTTTGGATCTTTTTTTTAAAAAAAAATCTTCAAAAAAAAAACATAGGATCGGTGAAATCGTACGATCTTACGAGCTAAATAGCGATCCTATCAGGATCTTGCTCAAAAACGATTCTACACCCGATTTAACTAGATCTTACCTTACAAAATCGTAAGATGGTACGATCTAAATCTAGATCTTAACTAGAGAGAAAATAAGCAATCATTCACCGAATGAAGATAGATTTGGACCATTTTTTTATATATATATAAACTAAAAGATGACAGCCAAAGTTGGGAATAAGTTAATTCAATTTTCCAAATATTAAAACCAAATTGAATCTAAAATAGATACGTTTGGATTGGCCACACCAAATATATATATATATATATATATATATATTGGCCTGCAAATTGATTTATTTCTTAAGAACTTGTGAAGGTCAGATAATTCTCACAATCCTACCCAAATTTTCTATGACTTTTAGTTATTGTGTAAAAGGCTCATGGATTTTAAAAAGGTAAGAAAAAAATAAAGCCTCTTAAACTATTGATAATGTACAAAAGATTATTTTTAATAAATTGTTTTTTGTAATTTTATGATTATTATTGTATTTTAAATGATTCAAACTCAAAATTAATTATTTTATTCTGTCAAAAAATTATTGTTAGTATTATAATTATTAGAAGATAAAAAAAAATTAAACAGTAATATTTTAAATGAAAACTTAATTAAAATAACTATTTGTAAAAAAAAATAATTTAAGAGATGTTGTCATTTTTAAATTTAGAATAAAAATGATACATTTTTTTGTCAAAAAAATGATACATTATTCAGACGTAGTTTTGCAATTATTGTTGTGTACCCACTTATAAGAATGACAAAAATTTGATGGGCCGTGCAGCCAACTGCCCTACTGTGAAAACTGAAAAGCAATAAGATACATTTCACTTCAGCGTAGACTGTAGTCCGATTTCCAATTTTTCACGACTCAACTTTTTTCAAAAATTTCTATTCAAAGATCAAAACCTAATTAAAATGATTAGAGCAATTTATACCATGTTATTTAGATGTTTTTCATAGTGTTTAATGATATTTTGTAAACTTAATTGAGTGATTTTAGCCTCTAAATTTATTAATTAGAGTCATTAGTCATTTTGAAGTGTAGTTTTCTCGAGTTTTGATCATTAATTTGTGATTGATATTTTCCCTTGACATATTAAACATTTTCATGTTTCAATTGCAAGTTTAATGAAGCAAAATCTTCCATGAGTCATTAAAAACAAATTGGAGGTTAATCGGAGTTAGAACAAGACTAAAACACGTATTTTACTAAGTGTTGCAAGACTTACTTGCTGGATGCTCGCCAGATACTTGCCGACGGCACGATCTAGACGGCCCCAAAATTATGATTTTTTGGCCAATTTCGTGTGTTTCTTGTTGTGACCCGCTTTGGGTCAACATGGTCTGAAATTCCAACCTAAAATGAGTCCTTAAATCCTCCTTAAACTCGAAGACTACTTGCCACACTTTTCACCTCCATTCCACTCATCCCACTCACTTCCATCTTCACCATCTTCACCATTCACCTCCATCCACTTGAAGGAGCAGGACGAGTTTCAACTTATCTCCATCGAAAGAGCAACTAGATGCTTCACTTGGAAGGAAGATGTGACGGCTTGAGCATTGAATTCGTCGTATAAGGAGTTTTCTTATCTTTTTCTTGGTTTTCATTAGAGATTTTGTTATCTATAGTTGTAGATCATCAATTTCTCTGATGTAATTTAAGATTTGGACGTTGGATTCATGAACTTGTATTAATTTGACTCACATTTTGATTTATAGTAATAACTCTTAGTTTAGGCTCTCGTTTCTATGATAATCATGTGATTATCTTGCTAACAATTGATTATCTGGTAAAATGAAACTAGTCTATAGTTTAATGGTTAATATGACTATTTAACCTAAAATTAAAGATATTAACCTAAGAGAAACCCGCTCCACAACCGCTCGGTTTCTTCTCTCCATTTTCTTTGCATTTTTGTACAGGTTCTTCTTAAAATTTTCGTTCTATAGTAGGGAGGGATTGTATTAATTGCAATTCTTCCCTACTTTTTCATCTTCTGTTTTAGGTTTTTTATTGAATAAGTCAGATTTTAGTCCCCCCTGTCTAGTGGTGGTTTTATCCAGATTTTTTCTGGTTCTAATCTTTCTTTATGAGAGATTCGATTCCAATACTAGATCTTGTCTAGATCTGAGTATATATACCGGAAAGCATGGAATGTTTCAATAATTTGATGAAAGAGTCTATGATATTTACGTTTGGGATGAACACTCTTTTTCTGGTATGCAGAGAGTTTTATGGTGAACTTTTTGTTGGCAACACTAAGATCGATAATGACTTTCATCCTGCAGATATGATCATTTGTACTTTAATTTGTTATTTTAGTTCAACAATGTTTGCAAACTATTCTTCTTCTGCGTTATCAGATTGGAATTTTCTGACTAATTGTAAGTCCCGTTTGGCTTTTCTTTAATATAGTTTGGCATGATGCTTTTAAAAAAAAAAGATATTAATTCATCTTTATATCCTTGTTATCAAGTTCTACCAATCACAAGTCTTGATTACATTCTCTCTCTTTAATGATTGGTCATGCAAAAAGTGATATTTAATATTCTCTCTCTATTATGATTGGTCATATATAAAATTTTTGCCACGTGTCAAATGTTGATTAGAAAACTTGATAATAAAGATGTAGGGAAATTGATGTAAGTTTTGCCCTATAAATTCATGTAAGTTTTGAATACCAAAAATATGAAATTGGAAGATAGATATCTTTAACAACGCACCAAAAACATCATTAGAATTTTTGAACGACAGATTAATGGCAGCAAGCAAATGGACTTATTATTTAAGATTTTTGAAAATAAGCAGTGCCACGTGTCCACCCAATGAAACCACGACCACAAGTTTTCACACAAGCAATATCGCTTTCACAAACAAGTGGGCCCCACGTTACTTCTTCCAGATAAGCCTACAGATAAGCTTCGCAACATCTCATCCGTCAGATGGATATGCTCACACATCCAACGGTCACAAAATCTCCGCGATCGATTTTCCAATAAGCCTATGATCTCTTTCTCTCACATATAATCTCTCTTTCTCTTATTCCTTCATTTCACTCCCATTTTCTTCACTTCCTTTCCTTTCTTCTTCTGTTATACATACTCCTTATCCTACGCACCCCTCGCGCACGTTAGCAAACGCCGCCATGGCCGCTTCCGCCGCGTCTTCCTTCATCGGCACGCGCCTTCACGACGCACACTCAAATTCCGGCCGGTTCGCAGCCCGGTTCGGTTTCGGCTCAAAGAAAACTCCGGCGAAGAAATCGCCGTCGTCTAGGGTTTCGAACGATAGGCCGCTTTGGTATCCGGGAGCGAAAGCGCCGGAATGGCTTGACGGAAGCCTGGTCGGCGATTACGGATTCGATCCGTTCGGATTGGGAAAACCGGCGGAGTATTTGCAGTTCGATCTGGACTCACTGGACCAGAATCTGGCGAAGAATTTAGCGGGAGATGTGATCGGAACAAGGACGGAGGCGGCGGATGTGAAATCGACGCCGTTTCAGCCATACAGTGAGGTGTTTGGGTTGCAGAGGTTTCGAGAGTGCGAGCTTATTCATGGAAGGTGGGCAATGCTTGCTACGCTTGGTGCACTCACTGTTGAGTGGCTCACCGGCGTTACCTGGCAAGACGCCGGAAAGGTTTGTCAGTTTCGGTTTCATTTTTGATTTTTCCCTCTTCAGTGGAAAATAATGGGCTGAAAAACGTCAGTGTGAAATGGTTTTGTTTTTTTGAAACTCAAAAATAGAAATGAAGAAGTATATATAAATCCCATAATATTAATACCACAATATCATTTTTTTAAAGTTACACGACACAAACACAACATATATTTATATATATATAAATAATTAAAAAATTACTAAATTTTTAATGATAACTTTAAATTTACATTATATATTAATTTACATTATATATTTACATTATACATTATACATTATATAAGGCGACACGCCTTTACAATTAAGTGTCCATATGTATGGTTAAATTCTTGATGTCTGAATACCTCAGGCTCAAAGTACCTTAGCCAAATGGAGTTTTCTGAAGTTTAGAAGTTTCTAACAAAACGTAATATAATTTATAGCAAAATAAAATCTCATATATGCTGAATTTCAGAAAAAAAAAACCAAAACGGCTTGTCGTTTTCGTTTTACTAATAAACTAATAATATTGTCGTTCATGTTATAGGTTGAGCTAGTTGAGGGTTCATCCTACCTTGGTCAGCCACTTCCATTCTCAATCACCACACTGATCTGGATCGAGGTTCTGGTGATCGGCTACATTGAATTCCAGAGGAACGCTGAGCTCGACCCCGAGAAGCGGCTGTACCCGGGTGGCAAGTTCTTCGATCCGCTCGGCTTAGCCGCCGACCCGGAGAAGAAGGCCACCCTTCAATTGGCAGAGATCAAGCATGCTCGTCTAGCCATGGTTGCATTCCTTGGCTTTGCAGTTCAAGCTGCAGCCACTGGCAAAGGCCCTCTTAACAATTGGGCTACTCATTTGAGTGACCCTCTTCACACAACCATCATTGACACTTTCACTTCATCCTCTTAATTAATATAATTAAGCTTTCTAGTTAATTAATCTCTACTTGTACTGAGTATATATATTGATTATATATATGCACATGCTGCTTGCTATATGAGCTACTGCTTCTACTTAGTTGCATTATAATTAGTGCTTGTAAAGTTAGTGACATGATGAATGAATTGGAGAGGGTAAGAATAGTGTGTCTTTGATGATGTTGAGGATCATAAGCCATTAAATTACCAAGGTGGGAAAAAAAAGATAGAGAGCATAAGAGTGATGAAATTAATTAAGCTATTCCTCACTATTAATGCATGGTATGAGCACTGTGAGGTTGACTACTTGTACATTAGATGACACATAACATAACTACACTTTTACAATATTTGTTGTCTAAAGAGTGATACGACACTTGAGTCTTGACCCAAATGATGAAGTGTAAAATCTGCATTATTATATACGGTTCCGGGGTACTTTAGTAATAGGTTTTCATTATTTTTTTTTGGTCAGAAAGGAAATCCTTCATTCAACATAAACATGGCATGAAGCCATTACAACATGGAGACAAGTAAGATATTAATCTAGCAAGGTAAACATAGTCCTACGCCCCAGAGGATATATTACAAGAGTATAGGAGAAAAAAAAGAAATTCTAAGTATAGGAGAAAAAAAGGAAATTCTAAGCAACACAAAGAAAGAAGATAAAACAAGGTCTCCTATACTAGAAAAACATCAACAACCAGATCTACACAACATTTGATACATAAAGAGAACTTGGAAGATGGCAACACACCCCTCCCTCTCAGAGAGAATCATCTTCTTATCCATTCTCTTTTTCGATTTTTAGCTCCAAAAGCATATCTAAAAAGTGAAAAAACAAAAGAAAAGAAAAACCTTTTCTAGTGAAAGGTAGACAAAACTCCCCTAATGGGAGAAGAAACCTCCCTATTGGAGGAAGAAACTAGGAAAACATACCTAAAAAAAACGAAAAGGAGGGTTTGATGAGATGAGATGATTCATTTTATGTTTAAGTCAGGATGTTAGTAATAGGCTTTCTAAAATCTATATTAAGTAGGAATGAATATGAAGAGGTATCAGGCCAAAAAAAAAAAATGAAGTGGTAGAACTTAGAAGGAAGTTAAAGTAAATTTCCACAATTTTTCTTTTCGGCCAGAAAAAAATTTCATTAAACAGCCCAAAGGCAAAGGAAGCAGCAAGCCAGCAACAGACAACAAGCCCAAAGGCAAAAACGAAAGCAAAGACAGCATCAAGCCCAAAGGCCACAAACAAGACAGAAAGAAAGCAAACAATAACAGAGTCCAAAACTGAAAAAAGAAACGTTCTGACCAAAAAAGGAAGAAACCAACACTGAAAACGAAAAAGTAAAAACAGACAAAAGTCTCTGGGATATTAAAATGATGGCAAAATATCCTTTCATGCCCATAACGTTTGCAGTGATTTTCAGTTATGTCCTTAACGTTTCATTT
>QANZ01002654.1:0-32258 GCA_003254925.1 Chamaecrista fasciculata
AGCCTTGAGGCCTGCCCTGGCC
The DNA here is from genome assembly GCA_003254925.1 of Chamaecrista fasciculata. Classification (NCBI taxonomy): domain Eukaryota; kingdom Viridiplantae; phylum Streptophyta; class Magnoliopsida; order Fabales; family Fabaceae; genus Chamaecrista; species Chamaecrista fasciculata. Next base: position 23 of record QANZ01002654.1, read on the forward strand.
TTGGTGAGCCCCCGGGCCCAACTCACCTAAACTTTTCGTTTAAAAAAAAAAATAGAAAACAATAAAAAATAAAACCAAACAAACAAAATTGACCTTACATTTGAGAAATCGATGAAGTCGTGAAGTCCTTTTACATGTGAAGTTTGATAATAAAAAAATAATTTTCTTTCATTAACTAATTAAGGAGAAATTTATCATAAAAATCTCGATATTCAGAGAATAACTATATCCTGTCGTATGGCAATAAACGACGAAATCATTCTGAGGTTAAAAAAAACTTCAAATCGAAGACGATGAACGCAAGCGATAAATGATCTATACACAGAAGCAGAATTAAGTTTTCTGAAATTCACTCCATCCAGGTCAGTCAGCGTCAGCGTCAGCGTCTTCGTTTTCCTTTCATATTTTGCATACTGATTGCGAATTTGCGATCAATATCCCCAAAATTGAGGGTTTTTGTTAGTTCTTAAATCGCCGACATCTTAATTGCCAGCAAGCAAGTGCGATTTACGACACACGTGCCCTCTTTCTTGCCAGCAAGACGATACGTTTAAGGAGCTTCTTACACCTGTCGAACCACTCGCTTTCTCTGTGTTCCTCCTCTCCCATCATATCATATCATATTATCATATTATTTATTCAAATAAAAGGATGGGATCGATTTTTAGTTCACCGAGGAGCAAGGAAGAACTGGAAATGGCGTTGAATAAGGCTAAGGAGATAGCATCCTCTTCTCCCGTCGTTGTCTTCAGGTACCAAATCTCTGCCTTGTTTGATTGGGGAGTGAAATTGAGGGCTTAAAGTTGAAATGCATGGACTTGTTGAAAAGATTTGATTTCGGAACTAGTTTGTTCCCCTTAGCACTTGGATTTGTATTCTACTCAAAACTTAAAGTGAAGCAGCAAGAAGAGAATATCTTGTTTGCGAAGGAAATTTTGCAGTCAGGGCTGACATTTTGTTAGCCATACATATATGTGTGAGAGTTTATTTCTATTTTTTTAGACAGCTTTCGGGAATATATAGAAGGGATGCTTCTATAGGGTGGGCTGTGGGGTTTCAGACAGTATTATTGTTAACCAATTCGATGAAAACTTAAAGGATTATGCTTGATGGCATTTATTATCCTTACTAGCCCCTAGAAAGGGTCAATTTGTTGTATGTGGTAAACTTACTGCCAAAGTGATGAGCAATTTGTCCATCATTTAACTCCTACTCTACGTGAGTCTTTGACTGATGCAATTATACATTTATACTTGAGTAAACATATCAATTGCCCACTGAAAGATATAGGTGTTGATAATTAATCTATAAAAATCTAATTTACACTCTTTAATCTTTAATAGCCATGGAATCAGTATATTTTAGTCATTTTGTCCTTACAAGTTAAGTTAGTCCATGAAAAATAGGCTTAAAGGACTAAGTTGTATTGTTTCTACAATTTTGAAGGACTAACATCTATAAATTAAACTTGGAGATTGAGTTATTAACTCTGTGTATTTTTCAGAGATTAGATTGTAGGTTGACTGTTTATATTTTTAGAAAGGTTGGCATGCTCATGTTTGTTAGTTATCTATTGAGCTTTGCTGTCAAAGGTTCTAATCATTTGTCGCCCTTAGGAATCTGGTAGTTGCTCCTTTAACATGAATGTGCATGTATGCATGGGCTTTTTAATTCAAATGTAGTTGCTACATTCTGAAAGTTGATTTTTAGCAAATCGTCCATTGATTTTCAGTTTTCTCTGGCTTTCTTTAATACTACCTCCTCCACCTATGGATGCATGTTCTGTTTCATTGAATTAGCTTGTACTGTCTATCTCAATTTCATTTGAGATTTTTTCACTGGCAGTAAGACTTACTGTGGTTACTGCAAGAGGGTCAAGGATCTTCTCAAACAGCTAGGAGCAGCATATAAGGTCATTGAATTAGATGAAGAGAGTGAGTTTTCAATTCATGACATGTCTTATATTTTGTCCGTTACATTAATATTTTTATCTTTAATAACTGTATTGAGAATCTTCTGGGTTTCCATTTTCCTCCAAGTTTTTTGAGGACTACTTCGTTACTCTCTTTGGGTAATTAGTCAGGTTTCAGCCCTTTCGTCCTTTAATGTTTATTCTCTGACTAATTCCTCATTATCATAAGTTCAATCTTGTCTTTTGAACACATTTTCGCAACATTAGGATCCATCATGCCAGCTGCCATGCTATAGCATTATCTTGAGAGTTGACTTGCTTTCTTCTACTTTGAAATCTTCTTTAGTTGCCTTGTCAGATATTGACCCTGTATCTTTGTTTTTAGAGCTTTTCATTTAAATATTTAAACTATCATAACATTGGTGGTGGATAATTTACTTCTAGACATATTGTTCCTCACCTAATAGGGTAGGTGACGGAGGTGACGGGTGGCTTCATGAATGTGATTAAACTAGTAAAATCCCACCATACATTCTTAACATCTTACTACGGGCTTCGGCTACAAGTGTGTGTGTGTGTGTAGTGCACTAATTCAAATGATTGAATTTCCTTTGCTGAGTTTGTTCCTGTATATAAATCAATTGCAAAAATTTTGAAGTCAAAGTTTAAAAGGGTTCTTTGTAATCGAGCTTGCGCTTTCTGCTATGCTAGTTGTATGCAATACACAACCAAGAACGTAGTCTCTTTCTCCTCTGAGGATTTTTTATTTTCTTAAAATTGTTTGAAGGTGACGGAGGTGATATTCAGGCAGCTCTACTTGAGTGGACTGGACAAAGGACCGTGCCTAATGTGTTTATCGGAGGAAAGCACATCGGTGGTTGTGACTGTAAGGGATCACTCATATTTCTCCATTTATATTCTCCCACATAAGCAACGTTTTAAAAAGTGAATTGGTCGAAACATTGGTAATAGTAGTCGAACTGGTAATAATTAAATATATATATTAACAAAAATTATGTATCTTATGAAAAATATTAACATTGCTTTTATCTTTTTGGAACTCTGGAATTTTTTGTGGTGCTTTCAATTTTCAGTGGTATTAATGTTTTTAAAATTAAGATTATCAGTACTTATATGTATAATATTTCAAAATACTTCAAAATTTGAACTTCTAAATATATCTGGATCTGATAACATTTGATTTAATGTTTTCGTTAAAAAAAAAATTCACAAGACGACATCATTTTGGCCCAAAAATAATAAAAAAAAATCCAGGGTCAGTTCAACCACTAGCTTGGCTGGTATTCACCAGTTCATAAATGATCTTTTAGCATTATGATTTTCTGGTTCTTTCAGTTCAAACTAAGCACACATTTTCAGTCCAACCGGTCTAGTTTTGAGAACTCTCAACATATGAGAAGACCTGATGATGTTCATGAAGTCATATTTCATTTGCTTTCTTTAAATCTTTAACATTATTTCTCGTGGATCCTGCAGCTGTTATGGAGAAATACCAGGCGGGTCAACTTACTCCCCTTCTCAAAGATGCAGCTGGTGCCATGGCCAGTAACTCTGCTCAGCTCTAAGTAACCATACACACAGATTGCTTATACTACATGTGTACTATAAAAACTAAAAACTTTTGCCATTACTTTCTATGAAGATAAACTTCATGAAGTGTCGTGTGAATATGTGATGTACTGAGTTGCTGAATCTGGGTGTCAGGATTAAAAGTTGTACTGATCTTGAATAGGTTAAAGGTACACAAACTGGATTTCAGTTTAGATCATGTTTCAGTGTCGTCATTACTACTCAGCGATGAAGCAAAAGAGATAATAAAGGAAGGACACACTTGTTTTGGCATTGAAATTTCCTTCTTTTTTCCCTGTTAATGGAAGACACAGATGTTCTGGCATTAATTTTAAAACCCTAAAAGGGCATCAATTCTTGTTAAGGGGATGTAATTGTGAAAATTATCCTTGTTTGTTTACTATGGATTACTCAGCCACTAAAATTTAAGACTGTAATAAGTTTAATTGTTGAACATATAGTTGGACAGAATCACAGAATACAAAATAACTAGGCCGTGAATCGTGGACTATGTGTTAGATGGAGTAGTATGAGTTTGGTTAAATGATAAATTAATGTAAACTAAAGCTGCTTCTAAACCAGGTCGCTTTTAAGTTTGAACAGAGCTTGATTCGATTTTCTTGCCCATGCTATCGAATTTCAGATGCGGTTTAATTGTTTTTTTTTTTTATTTTGATTAAGTGTTGTTATTTACGTGGGCTCTAAACGTTTTAAAGAATACATATATGTACACCAGAAAAGCGTGTCTTAACGGGCACGCAAATATGTATGTAAATATGTATGTAAAATAAATGAGAGACTAAATCGTTAACACAATAAAAAAGAAGGGATCAAATAATAATTTTTCTCTTATTATTAATTTTGTACTATAGTTTTAAAATGTGAACGACCAGAAAGGAGTAAAGTCATATAATATAAGATATATATATACATTGTTAGTATATATTTTGGTGGAACCACAAAATTTGGAAAACGACAATCCAAAACGAAACACCCAGACTCTAGAGCAACCGCAACCACATAAACGACAAACCCAAAAGCTAAGCCCTAATGAGTAATGACTCCTTTGATGTGATGTTCAAATCAGTAGTTCAGAATCTTATCAAAGATTTTCATTTTTGGACTATTGGGAATTCTAAAAATTATTGGTTTTCCTTAAATTACTTCATTCAAAGACAAGACGATGGGTCATGGCCAAAAAAACAAAGACAAGACAATGGTTTTTAGGATAAGAAAAAGGAAGGACACATTTTTAGTTTGATATTATTTTTTATATTTAACTTTAGTAGTTTATATATTAATATATATAATAGAGATAAATACTTAAGTTTTTTTTTTTGGCCAAAATAAACACTGAAGTTATGGTGTTTGAGTTATATGCATTTTTTTTTGGCAAAAACAGAAAATTTATTGATAGCAAAAGAAATACAGCCACCAATAAAAGAACAACAACCACAAACTAACTTATCTTTTTCTGATAAAAAAAAAAAAACTCATACTAGAATCCTCACAACAAACCTCAACAAACAAAACATAACACAAGAAGGATGAGAGATTTACAACCTAATCTAAAGGACACTTCTGAGGACACTTCGGAACCCATTTTAAATTTTAAATAGTAAATAAAGGTGATTTTTTTTTTGGCCAAGTAGGTAAATAAAGGAGAGTTGCTCGCGGGAACTTGAACTCCAATTCTTTTAATTATATATTGTTTTTTATTAGAAAAATTAGAAATTGACAAAAGAGATAAAGTGGGAAGAGTTTGAGGCTAACTATCTGTTGTCACTTTTACTTCATTTATGATTTATCTATCAATTATGACATAAGAAAATGATTTATTTTGTCGATGATGAAAAGAGAACTACGAGGAAAGTTTTAAACAACCATATCTTTGTATTCTATCTACCATAGTTCCCGTGGATTGTACAATTATTTTATGAAAACATATTTATTATCTCAATTATTAGTCTTTTTCCATTCATTGGAATTTACTACTTCTGCACAGTTCAATGTAGGACTGTAGGCATAAGATAATACGAATGGAAATGTTTAGGACCAATCTGAAATAAATAAAATATAAAGGACGAATTCGAGACTTTGGCCAAAAATAAAACCCGTTTTTCAATGTAGCAGCAAGTAAGTACTTACGAACGAGAACAAGATGAGAGGGCGGTGGGACACAGACGTTAACGGTTTCCTTCTCAGCCAGCCAGCCAGCAGCCAACGCTCAACAGAAACAAACAAGCGCACCAAAGAAACGAATCAATGGCTATTTTTTGGGCAAAAGCGTTATAGCATTTCTTTCTTCTCTCTCTATATAACTTTCCCATTTACCATCGGATTTCTTGCTATATAAATCCTATGGAGGATTCTGAATGTTTTTCAATAGATACATAGTTCGAATTCTCTCCTTGATTCTCTGTCTTTGAGAGTAAGAAGATTTAGGATCAAAATCCGTCGAAACAAACAATTCAGTAATCAGTACCACTGAGTTCAGACCTAATGGCGAAGATTTTGTCCACCTCTTTCTCCGCCGTATCTCCCTCTTCCTTCGTTAAACGGAATTTCTCTTCCACCATTGCGCTCCGACATTCTTTGTTTCCACATTCGATCCCTTCTCATAATAATAAGAACTTTGTGATTGCTGCCCAAATCAACGTTCCCCTGAATCAAGGCTCGCCGATTACGTCGTTCAACCAGGTTCGCTGTATTGGTTTTTGTTCGTCAATCTTTTTTTTTGGGTTTTTGTAGGTTTTTCCACTGTATCGTTTATCCGTCATTGATAAATTTGTGTACAGTTGATCGAATCGTTGATTAATCGGGAAAGTTTATCGGAAGCCCAAGCTGAAGCTTCCCTTGACTTCTTATTGAACGAAGCAGATGAGGCATTGATTAGCGCTCTTCTTGTGCTTTTGAGAGCCAAAGGAGAGACTTACGAAGAAGTAAGTTTTTCTGCTTTTGGTTCTTCCCTTGCTGATGGATCCGTACGAAAAATGGATGTTTGACTTTTTCTTTTCTTTTCTTTTTTGAGTAATAAAACATGCGTGATTCGTTTCTCTTGTGCTTTATTGATGTTCTTCTGTTCTAGTAATTATGGATTCTTAATTTACATAGATTGTGGGATTGGCAAGAGCAATGATCAAACATGCCAGGAAGGTTGAAGGATTAGTTGATGGGGTTGACATTGTTGGCACTGGAGGCGATGGTGCAAACACTGTAAATATCTCAACTGGGGCTTCGATTCTTGCTGCAGCTTGCGGTGCCAAAGTTGCAAAGGTGAAAATGCTTTATGGTGAATAAATTATTAGGAATGCCAATATGATAGCATTTGTCCATATAGCTGAAATATTTTGAGGATTGACGAGTACTTACTTTCTTACTGCAGCAAGGAAACCGTTCAAGTTCTTCAGCTTGTGGAAGTGCTGATGTATTGGAAGCGCTCGGAGTGGTTATTGACTTAGGCCCTGAGGTTAGTGAAAGGCACATTTAAGAGTGATGTCTGTACTACTTTGCAAGAGTCTTCACTATTCTATTAGTTCGTACAATCCCTCTATATCCTTTGGAGATAAATATTTATTAACAAATACTTGACAGTTAGCTTACATGGTCCTGTATAATTGAGGTATGTATCATGCCCAAGGGTAGGATCCCATTCCTGTCTCTGAAAAACAAGGGATAAAAGAAAAACGTACTTGACAGTTGACACTGATGATGTGAAATTGGGCAATCAATTTAATGTCTTTGTTTTGTCTGCAACATTATGATTGGACATGTCTCTGGTTATCAATATGATCATGATGTCACTTAATCTGTTATATGAATTGTGCTTACTCATATGATCCAATTTACATATTAAGTTCTCAATGGCTTCCTCTAGATTCTTACTAGTAATAAGATTGAGAGAGAGGGTTTTGAAGCTCATATGTACATTTGTTCTGTTACTAGAATACATCAAATAGAAAATTTGGGTCGATAAATGCATATGGTAATCTGATTTTCTTGTTCCGTTATGTGATTGCAAATCAGGGAATAAAAAGGTGTGTGAATGAAGCAGGAATTGGTTTCATGATGGCTCCAAAGTACCACCCAGCAATGAAGATTGTCCGCCCTATAAGAAAAAAGCTAAAAGTAAAAACTGTGTTTAATATCTTGGGTCCCATGTTGAATCCAGCACGAGTGCCTTATGCAGTTGTTGGAGTATACACAGAAGATTTGGTAAGTTCCTTCATTGTGCATTGTTACTACATTTTTTGCTGATAACTGATAATTAACTTATCATTTTATATTATTTACATGTGGGTAGAATACTTATAAGTTTTCATCATGTACATATTTGGAGATATATTGGTATACCTGATTAAGAAAGATACAATCTGTAACTTTTATTTGCTCATAAAATCTTCAAGTAATGAATCTATAGAACCTCTTTGAGAGCAAATTCAGCACATTTTCCTTTGTGTCAGACAATTTTGATCAATATCCAATCTAGGTTGCTGAAAATCTGGTGTCCGAAACAACTGCGCTACTGCTTTGGGCTTTTGGCCCCTAATTTCTTGCACAACCTGGAATTCATATATTGCCATACATTGCCAGATTCCAAGCATGTGCGTGACTGGGTACTCAGAGTAGCCTTTGATTGTACCAAACTAGTACAAAATGTTTTCTCATTGAGTTGTATGTGACAAGAAAATTTAGTTGATTATGTAGCTGTTTTTTTTCATACAATTGTACAGAAGCTTCAAACATACACTGAATAGCTAGAGTCTCTTATATGTGATGTTTATCTCAATGTATGCCAAATCTAATAAGCTGTTTCTTTTGGATTTGTGGGGTAGGTTTTGAAAATGGCTAAAGCGCTTCAAAGATTTGGCATGAAAAGAGCTTTAGTTGTTCACTCAGAAGGCTTGGATGAAATGAGTCCTCTTGGTAAGACCCCTTGCTCCCGCAATTCTGGAAATTTTCTTTTTCTCCAATAGGTGGGAGTAGTGATTGAACCCTTGACATCATAAACATGTAAAGCTGTGAACTTAATGGGTGCCTTGAGAGTTAGTTGCTCAATGTCTATTCTGGAGATTGCTTGTTTGGAAAATATAGGTACTTCATATTTTTCTGACATCCTTTGTGTTATTGTTTTGTGTTACACCTAGGTCCTGGTCTTGTACTTGATGTCACTCCTGAAAAGATTGATAAGTTCGAATTCGATCCATGTAAGCATATGATAAATTAATGGTTTATAAATCTGTATCTGCCCTAAAGCAAATTGATACAGCTCACTTGCAAGTTGCAACTAAGTGAGAGATATGGCAGATCTTTTATTTACCATGAGTGTACTTTTACATGAGATTTTTTGTTGGAATAGTGGACTTCAGCATTCCTCGGTGCAACCTTGATGACTTAAAAGGTGGTGGTCCAGAATACAACGCAGAGGTTCTGAGGCGTGTACTAGCTGGAGAGAGAGGGCCAGTAGCTAATGCTTTTGTGAGTGCCTTCGATTTTCCTGATATTTTTGTTGCTTAGAGATGTCATTTCATTTTAACTGACAAGAATGGGTTAATCAGGGATGGAAACTCGTTTAATGATACTTAAAATTCAACATGCTAGGTGCCAATGATCAACAAGCTTGCTTATTAGATAACTAAAATTAGAGCAAACACATAATTTGGTCATTGAATAATATAGCTCATTACATTTTGCTCTTTGAATTTGTTCTTCTATACTGATTGGTTTAAGTAGAGTAAATCTACAATTTGGTCCAATGGAATAACTAAGTTGTGGCAAGTTACTGATGTTGAAGGATTAACTTTTGTATACGTTTAGATTAAGGGTATATGTCTTTCAAGGACCAAAATATGTATTTAGTCTTAAGATTTTGATATTAGTTTTGCACACTCTATGAATGCACACGAACCTAAAGACATTTTTATTTTTAAATGTGAAAATTGGTTAGGTTCTCAATGCAGCAGCAGCTCTCTTGGTCAGTGGCCATGTAAAGAACTTAGCAGAAGGAGTCTCTTTGGCACGTGAAACACAAGAATCTGGAAAAGCTTTAAAAACTCTCAACACTTGGAAGGACATTTCTAACGTAAGTAAAATCTTGTCCTTAATTTGGTTTTTGATCATTTTCCCATGATTAACTTATTTCCAGTTTCGTTTGTGACCCCTGTTTATGAATCTCAGAAAATAAAAGAGGGTGCAACCATGAAGATTGCATGAATCAAATTAATAAGCATATAACATGGAAGGCCTCTAAGGGTATAGGATGCGCCAAGAGACGTACGATTATAATGCATATATCAGACTATCAGAGTAGAAAGAGGAATCAGAGATTAGTAGTTTCATAGTTTGTAGCACCGGAATATATAAAATGTTATTTTTATTTTATTATAAAATAAATGTTTTTGTGAATTTAAAGATTTGATGTTTGATTCCTTAGCAAGATGCAGCGATAATAAACTAATAAAGATTCTTGCCTTGATATGATGGAGGAACTAATTTGAGTAGCTTCTTCTCTTTCTGCAGATCGGAGACCTCGAATTTAATTAATACATAATGTTTGAGCATGTGCATCAGGCCAAAAAAAAAATGTCATCATGTGCACACTCTTGGTTAATATTTGAGCATAGACTTCAGTGTTCATATTGTATAGGGAATACAAATCAAAACTCAAACACAGCTAGATCCTGTAGAAATTACAGTGAAGTAATGGTACAGAAATATATCACAAACACACTCTCTCTGTGTGTCTCGCCTTTCGTTCTCTTTTATTATATGTGTATGTGCTTCAGCCAAAAATGACATTTACAAAATCGTTTCATGTCTAAGTTTCGTTGATACTTACTGATAATCTCACCTAGTGGGTGTTATTTAAACTCAGACGGTTGTCATCCATACTAGCATATAAGTGAATAATCCTGCAAAAAATCGACAGATACCAAGTTACAAATCAACCTCCAAAAATGCATGTTTTCTGAAAACATGAACAGAAACTGTGATAAACATTCAGCATATATCCCATTTAGTCAAAGTGATTACCTGCAAATAACTTCACCACCACAGGCCTTCTTGTTTCTGACGACGAGTAGTTAACTGTAAATTTCGTTGAAAGAGTCATTTAAAGTGGCATTGTAGGCAATAGCGAAATATAAACTAAAATTTAGTTCAGTTTAATTAAATTGGTCAAAGTGCAAATTTGGTCTTATATCTTTTTCTCATTTTCAATTTAGTTCTATATTTTTTTTGTTGCACATTTGGTTTCATATATTTGGGTTAGTTCCCAATTTGGTCCCATATTTTTTTTGTTGTTGCAGATTTAATCTTATATATTTAAATCAATTACATAATTGGTTTTGGTTTTATATATTTAGGTTAAGTGCAGAAGTGGTCTCATCTTTGCAAAAACATAAACCATTTAGTTGATCTTTTTGTAAAGATAAACCAATTCTGCAACTGGGATAAAAAATTATATGGGACAAAATTGAAATTTTTGTAAAGATATGTGATAAAAAATATAATAAAGAAAATATAGAAGTATATTGGGAAGTAGGGGTGTTCATTGGGTTGGGCCAACCCGCCAACCCGCTAAAACCAACCCAACCCACTAGTTTGGGTTGGTTTGGGTTGGGCTGGCGGGTTGGTTTGGGTTCAAAAAGTTGAGCCCGCTGTGGTTTGGTTTGGGCTGCGGTTTTTAAGATTTTGAGCCCGCTCAACCTAACCCAACCCAACCCGCCGGCCTGCAAAAATATTAAATAAAAAATAAAATTAATTTTTATTTAGTCAAAATTATATTTTAATATCACAAATAATATTATTTTTACAATTTGGTCAATTAATAATTTATTATTCTCAATTTAGTCCATAAAAAACAAATTGTGAAAGACCAAATTAAAGAAAAAAAATTTAAGAGGGACCAAATTTTTTATAAAATAAATATATAAAAAATAAAAAAAAATTAGTATGGGCCAACCCAACCCAAACCAACCCGCCACTGTTTGGTTTGGGTTGGTTTGGGTTGACTCAATTATTTTCTTTAGCCCAACCCAACCCAATCCGCCAAATAAATTAGTGAGCCCGAACCAATCCGCCCTAAACCCAACCCAACCCAACCCAGCTCGTGAACATCCCTATTGGGAAGTACAAGAGATGAAATTGACAGTTTTGAGCAGTTGAAGTTACTAACCTGAATCACAATTGGAGGTTGAATTCCAATTCCCACACATACAAAGTTGGCTGATCCCATCAGAAGCAAAGCCGCACGTGCCACCAGTGGCCTGGCAGGCTGCGCAAAACCCATGACTCCCTTGAACCGAATAGCTGACTCGGATCCCATAAGCCCACCCAGCAGGCCCATCAACCCTCAAGGGCGCGAGATTATAAGCACTGCTGTAGCCTTCACACCCAAGCCTGCTAAGATTAATAGCCTTCACTGCCTCAAACGGCACCGCACAACATTCTGGTGGGCCTGACCCGAAGAACTCGGACGGGCCGGACCGCTTTCGGCCTAACATGTCCCAAGCCGGGCACCCATAATACTCCTCACAGCTCATCCCCGAAACGTTTCGACACGGCAACTGCTTCCCGGGAAAACCTTCATATCACATAAAGTTAAGATTTTAGTCGGATTAAAATAAGCATTTAACCAACTAAAAAACATGATTCTGTTTAGTACCTTGGAAGAGAGGTGACTGAGCAGAGCAACCTATGAGCATGAAGACGTTATCGGCGGCGGGATTCATGTAGGGCCGGCGCCACGGCTCGACGGAGAAGCCGTTGCCGCGGCCGCCGAGAACAATGCGATCGCAATTTGACATGTGAGGGTCGTGAAGAGTGAGAGCCTGGTAAGCGTAGTCAATGTCGAGGACTCTGTAGGATCCTGAGGACACGTGGAACATGAGAACGTCGTTGATGCAGAAGAGAAGATCACGGAAGCCAGGGTGTCCACATCCGTATTGGATTGCAAATGGGTAGTCTATGGTGATGTTTCCACAGTATGATCGGCATGAATATGAGTGAACGCGACCTGAGCTCAATAATGGGATTGGATAGGATAATAAGTAGAAGATGATGATGATGGGATAGAGAGGAAGGATTAATAATGTAGGCATGGTTTCCTTCAAAATCAATGCTTTGCTTCGTTTGTTTGATGACTTCATTTATTGTTGTTGCTTGGGCTTTAAATGACTTGAGGAATCTGGTTTAATTGTTTACGAGTTTTCCTTCACTACTTTTTGTCGTGTCGGAATTTTGAGGTTTTTTCTTGTAAAAGTATATTTTTGGTCTTATAATTTTTGTTCAGATCTCAATTTCATCCTATAATTTTTGTTGTTGCACTTTTGGCTCCATATTTTTGCACAATATTACAAATTTGGTCTCCTATCACTTTTAATCCTATATCTTTTGGTCAGGTTACAGAATTGGTCTTATATCTTTGTAAAAAGTTTCATCACCAGTCCCACCTAATCCAAATATTAAATATTATGAGACTAATTTTGTATCCGACCCAAAGATGTGAGACCAATTCTACAATATAACCAAAAGATATAAGACCAATTCTGCAACTTAATCCAAATATATAAGACCAAAAGTGCAATACGGAACCAAATCTGCAACCTGAGCAAAATATTTAGGACCAAAAGTGCAACCAAATTGAGAATTGAAAAAAATTGTGAGACCAAAAATGTACTTTCACCTTTTTTGTCATTTTGGTGATTTGGAGGAATAAACGTACAGGGTTGCTTTAGAATGGAATATGTACAGTGACATTGCTTCTTGATGAGTTCAACCCTAGTGAGCTTGCAATTCCAAGTAAGCATGTACTACATAGAGAGGAGAATTTCTCGAGATTATTCACAAAGGAAGACAGTAGTAGTATGTATGTATAGAACCCTTAGCACTAAGAAAAGGCTTCTAAAATATTGAAAAGGGGGAGGCAGGGTGACGCTGAATTATTGCATATACATTAATTTACAAATTTTCGTTACATCCTTTTTCCTTTTTCTTTCTACCACATTCGATCTGTCTGGTGGAAGCAAAATGAGAAATGAACATTGAACATCAGTTTTCTTCGCTACTGAGTACTGATAACAAATGGCGGCATGCAAAAGAAGTTTAAAGTGATTTTGTAACCCAAACAAAAAGTGTAAAATGATGCCTCATGTACTCTCTACGATTCATTGCTAAAGACAGGACTAAAAGAGTAGACGAGAAGATAGTAGAATTTCACTTTCTTATTCTGTTTGTGATTTCAGAACTCATTTCATGCTATATATGAAATAAAATTTAGAATTTATAACTACACGTATAATATTAAAAAAAATCGGAACTTATAAATATTGAGATATGAGGAGTGTAGGAGACTTGATTCGTGTGTGAAGAAGTTGTGATTAACTTACCTCATTTCACACAAATGATTTGAAATTTTAGGGATTCACATTCCAATCTCGAACATGACCTAGGTATTTAAACCAATATATAGTCCCAAAAAAACATGATACATTAACCAATTTTCTTAGTCAGTCTCAAAAGAATTATTTGGAATCTTATTGTGACTTATGAAATGGAGTAAATACGCAGGATCTTATCCCATGTATTGTTCTTTATACTTGTCTTCAAAGTTCAACCCAATCACAACAAGGTAGTCCCTGTACTTTTTTTTTTTTCGGTCGAAGTAGTTCTTGTACAATTTTGGTAACTTTGAATGGATTATGGATAATTTATCCTAGTACGAAAAGAGTAGTAAAACTTTCTATCAAGTACTTAAAATAGTTACATTGGCAAGTTTCGAATCAAAACTATTAGTTAAGCTGGACCAACCTCAATCATGGTGCCGTTGTATTTAATTATTATTAAACTGATGTGTTAAATTGTATTTTGATTACCATGCTAGAAAAATCACAAATGATCTAATTTCCCAATAAAAATAAATAAATAAATCTGAGACTTTGTTTAAGAAAATTCCAAAATTTAAGCCCATAGCCCATGTAGTTAAGCCCAAATTGGCGAATGGATCGCAGCTTTATTGCATGAGAATGAGACAAAAACTTGTCTTTTACCAAAAACCAATTAGACAATTTTTGTTGGGTGGATTATCGAGGTTCCGTTCGTAAAGAAAGATTTGTCTCCTGACCAAAAAAACTCGATAACACCGTCTCTGTGATTCTTGAATGTTGACTGTTTTCAGACGAGTGCGGTTGAGTTGATTGGTAGTTATGAGAAAACCAGAAAATCGTGATTATACATTTTGGTAGTTTAGATATTCTTTTTTATTACTCACAGTCAAAAAAAAAAAAATTAATCGTTTTCTTGCGCTCTAAATCGTCATTTCCTTAATTCCTTCTTACCAATTCTGTGTCCATAGGTTCAAGAAGAATTTCCGGTGTCCCTATCATCTGAAACCTCGATTCAATCCTGCAGTGCGATGCGGTGAATCTCACAGAATGAGCGCCATCTCGGAGGTTTGATTTTGTATTCGAAATCCTTGTATGTTATAGCATAATCATTGTTTTCGAGCTTCGAATTATATGATATATTGGGTTTCTGATGATAAACGGGGAGGGGACTCGCGAGGCCACCTCTCCTGATCCGCTCGATTCGTACCCTACTTTACGGGTTCGTCAATCGGACCATGGTGGTGATGCGTCTCAACCTTCTTCGCGGTACTCATCGTGCGGAGAGTCCGATTTCGACCGATATTGCAGTGCGAACTCGGTCATGGGCACTCCTAGTATGTGTAGTACGATAACGGTGTTTAACGATTTTTCAGAACTTGATTTTGGGTCCACGAGAAGTTTTGGGATTGGGGGTGATAATAATGGCTTGGAGAATTTCAGTTTAGGTGAAAGAGCTGAGATGATGACTCATAAGGATCGGAGGCTTTCTACTTCAAGTGCGCCAGACAGCATGAGAGATTTTAGGACTGGGTTTGGTAGTGACAATATCAGAAACCAGCAGAATTTAAAATACGGCTTCAGTGGATTGGAATTGTATGGCGATGATAATGACGAGCTTAATATGACTATGCTGGATACTATGCTGGATGCATCGAGTTTAATGGAGGTTAACCAATCGGAAAGGAATTTGGAGGGTCATAAAGGCTTGGAGAACTTCAGTTTAGGTCAGCGAGTTGAAATGAATCATGAGGATCAGAGGCTTTTGTCTTCTGGTGTGTCAGGAGGCATGAGAGATTCCAGAACTGAGTTTGGCAGTGAGAATATCAGAAATAAGAAGAATTTAAAATACGGCTCCAGTGGATTGGAATTATATGGGGATGATAATGACGAGCTTACAATGACAATGCTGGATGCACTGAGTTTAATGGGGGTTAACCGATCAGATAAGAATTTGGACCAGGATTTTGGTCGCAAAGGTGTAGAATCTTCTGAAGTGTTTAAAGGGCATGATGAATTGGGAGGAGCTGAGGATTACTTAGAAACTATGTCTAGTATTGAAGGTGATGATGCTGGAAATACTGAGACTAATTTGTTAAGTGATGTGAATGAAAACTGTTCTCTATCTGAACTGACAGTTGTAGAAGGTGGTTTATCTTGTAGTGTTGGTAAAGAGGATGAATTTGACAATTTTGGTGCTCAACAAAATTTGCAAATTGATGAAAGGGAGACAGAAAGGGAGGAAGATGGTAACTCGTCCGTTTGTGAGCATTCAGAGGGTGAGTATTCAATGCATAAATATGGCAATGATGGTGATGGAAAAAGGGATTTATGTTCATCAAGAAGTATACATCATCATCAGGAGTCAAAAGTACAATATGAGAATCCCCTACTTATAAACTCTTCTGTAGCCTTTGGTTCAGAGGATCTGGATGATTTTTTGCTAGAAAATGAGGGAAATGATCAAGTTTCCCAGATGTTTGATGTATTGAGTCAGAAAGAAAGGAATCCTGAAATTGACAGAAAACAAATAAATTTTAGTTCTGTGAGCTCAAGTGGTATTTCAATTGCTGGCCATACAGCAGAAGGGAAAGATAGGGAAGAAAAGGTCCGGTTTGGTGAAGAAGTTGAAATAAAAGATCTTGGTGAAAAAGTGGTCCGGGACTTTCCTGCAGCCTGTTGTCCAGCTCAGGGAGTTAATAAGGTTGTTAAAGCAACAGAAAATTCCTCCAATGCCTCGAGTGATTTTCCAGATATGGTCATATCACATCAGGAGGATGTGAGAGAGATTCTTTTTGCCAAAAGTAACTGTCCCGAAACTTGCCCCGTCACCAAGTCCTATGAAGTTGGTTTGGATCTGCCAGCGGCAGAGGCTCCTCAGCATATGGATTTGAATGTTACCAATGGTGAAACTGTTGAAAAGGAGAACGAGTGCATGAACGACAAAGAAGCTATTGGCTCTAGCATTGTCCAACGTCTAGAAAACAAAGATTTGGATGAATTTATGTCCAAGGTTGGTCATTCTTCTGACAGCAAAGTTGAACTTTCCAGTTTAACCAAGCAGCTTGGGAATGTAAATGAAGAATCATTTGAGAACCTAGAACAAGTTGGGCATTCTTCAAATTATGCATTGAGGAAAACATTAGAGAGCTCTTCCAATACAACAAATCTCTTTAAGAATAGTCCTCTGACCTCTCAGGTGAGTGATTAGTGCTCATTTGACCATTTTTCACTTTCCTGGATTATAGACATTGTCTATCAAGTTGAACTTCAATTGGTGCAAAATGAAATTTAGTATATAAGCTAATGTTTATCTTCATATGGAAATTCTTAATTGAAGCTAAATATATGCTTGAATTTTGGAAAAAAATATCTGACAATTAGTGTTTTGATTTTTTAGCTAACTTGATAAGATGTACTCAATTGTGGTTAAATGATCAAGTACTTTTTGAAATTGAAACATTGAATGAATCACACAAGTGGCCTTCTTATTTTGCTTTTGGAACTCAGTTCTTATTTTCACCGAGAAACATTTACCTGAATCAAGGAAGCAGACTTTGTAGTTTGAAGCACTTCATTATGATTGTCCATTCTTGAGTTCTGATTCAACCATTTAACTGAGCTCTCGGTTCTGACATTGTTGATGAACTAGTTTGTAAACTTTCTTTTGAGATTTATAGATTTGACTTCAATAAGCCATGTCTCTAACCCTGGTAGCCGTAGCCCGTAGTAGTTAGTTTTTGCTTTTAAATTGTAGCTCTACTATTTGAAGCAGCTCTATTTGGTCTTTTTAGATCCATGCCATTATTTGTGAGTAATGTAGTAACTTTAGATTTGTCTGTGTATTATGTTTTATGCGTATACTCCTGTTTTATTTTTCACCTTGAGAAATTAAGAATTGCTCATTACATTTTCATATTGTGGTAATAGTCATTCACTGCAGATGATTTTAGTATGGGGTTTAATGTTTCACTAAATGTTGCAGATAGAGAACTGTGAGCTAAACGACTTCTATGATGAGGTTGTTCATGAAATGGAAGAAATTTTACTAGAGTCTGTTGATTCTCCTGGTGTTAGGCTGTCTCAGGGAAATAGATTTCTTGACGCACGGTTTTCTATGCCTTTAAGAAATGGGGGGTTGACAGCATCTACTTCTGGTAAAGATCATGCTAGACTGCTAGTTCAGCACCCAATGAGAATAGATAGGATTGAGGTAGTAGGTGCCAGGCAGAAGAAAGGAGACGTTTCTTTCAGTGAAAGATTGGTGGGGGTCAAGGAATACACTGTCTATAAAATAAAAGTGTGGAGTGGCAACGATCAGTGGGAGGTTGAAAGACGATATCGTGATTTCCTCACTCTTCACCGTCGGATGAAAGCTCTATTCACTGAGCATGGATGGGTCTTACCTTTGCCTTGGTCTTCAGTCGAAAAAGAATCTAAGAAGATATTTGGAAGTGCATCTCCTGATGTTGTTGTGCAGAGAAGTGTTCTCATTCAAGAGTGTTTACAGTCACTTCTTCATACCCGGTTCTTTTCAAGTCCTCCAAGTGCACTAATTTGGTTTTTGTCTCCTCAAGATTCATATCCTAGTTCACCTGCATCAGATACACCATTGTCTGAGTCTCCTTTAACAAGAGGGACAAACAATGGAAACCTTTCCACTTTAGGGAAGACCATATCACTAATAGTTGAAATTCCACCAAAAAAGTCTGTGAAACAGATGTTAGAAGCACAACATTACACCTGTGCTGGATGCCATAAGCATTTTGATGATGGAAAATCTTTGATTCGTGATTTCGTAGAGACATTTGGATGGGGAAAGCCTCGACTTTGTGAATATACCAGTCAATTATTCTGCTCTTCTTGCCATACAAATGACACGGCAGTCCTGCCAGCAAGAGTTTTGCATCAATGGGATTTTACGCAATATCCAGTTTCTCAGCTGGCAAAATCTTATCTGGATTCTATACATGACCAGGTAATGTTAAAACTATCAACTACATTTTATAGTTGCCATCCTTAATATCTTTCAGATGTGTTTATTTCCAGAGTTCTATGTATAGGTGAACTAGAAATTGCTACTGCTTATCTCTCTCCTTGCTTTTTTCTTGGTGGAATCAAGAGTTTGGAAAAATGTAGTATGAATATACATATGTATAAAAAATTCTAGTTAGAATTTTTTTTTTTGTTTTTTATTTGCAACCATACTGCAGATGATACATAGATGATGAGCGGAGAGAGATATTTAGGTGCCTTCCCAGTCTTTGCTTTTGTAATTTGAGGCTTTTTCTTCCCTTCCCAGTCTTTACATTGTATATTTAGAAGTTACTCTTACCGATCTCTTGTTTGTATTCATAGGCAAGTTAAATTTACTAAATGAATTTTCTCCTGCAGCCCATGCTTTGTGTCACTGCAGTTAATCCCTTACTCTTGTCAAAGGTCCCGGCCTTACGTCATGTTATGAGCATCAGGAAAAAAATAAGGACTGTGCTTCCATATGTTCGTTGCCCATTCCGGAGGTCTATCAACAGAGGACTCGGAACCCGGAGATATCTTGTTGAAAGCAATGACTTTTTTGCTTTAAGAGATCTTATTGATCTTTCCAGAGGAGCCTTTGCTGGTTAGCTTTTATTCCTGGGTTACTACTTATTGTGCCTTAAATGGAAGTTACTTCTGCCAGTCTTTTAACCATATCTGTCTGTTTTATTTGAGCGAACTTGATCATGGAGCTGATCAATAATTTAGTTTTGAAATTTTTGCATTTCCTATATTAATGTCCCTGATGTAGTTAATTGTTATCACAGCACTGCCTGTTATGGTGGAAACCTTGTCATCGAAAATCCTGGAACACATAACTGATCAATGCCTCTTATGTTGTGACGTTGGAGTTCCTTGCAGTGCCCGACAAGACTGCAGTGATCCCTCTTCTCTCATTTTCCCTTTCCAGGTGTGTATTTGTCAGTAGCTATAATTATATCATACCTAATGAGTCACTGCTTTTTTTCTTTTAGAAAAGAAATATTAGTTGCGTTAGGAAGGAAATGCTTTACTTTCACAAGTTTAATGTGGCTCCTCTAAAGTGCAGTGTGTATTTTAATCTTTAGAAACTAAGTGTTGGGTTAATGAGTCTCAATGAAAAATATCAGTTTAGATATTTTGATAAAATACTGGCAACTCAGCTGTACCAACATACGTTGTACACCTTTAAGTGTATATTGCTACTCAAGGGATTGAAAATGTTTTTAAATTAGACCCAAAAAAGAAAGTCATGGTGGACACTGGAGAATTACTGGTAATATATAGTTTCCTTGGGATGTTTTCTCTAGGAGTTATTTGCCCCTATGGAAATGTTTGTTTTGAGGCTCTTTGTCTGGACAATTTCTGTGTTTTGTATATACATTATACCCTGCAAAGAAAATAGGTACTTTTCCTGAATTCTTGAAAAGTGGTAGCCCTAACCTGTGATCAATTTTATCAACAGGAAAATGAGATTGAAAGGTGTAAAAATTGTCAGTCAGTTTTCCATAAGCCTTGTTTCAGAAAGATCAGCAGTTGTCCCTGTGGGGCGCACCTAAGATTGGACCAAACAATGAGGTTGACCAACAGAGTGAGCCAGAGGAGGGAAAGTGGTGAAACAAAAGGTACTTTGGACTTGTTAGGAAGGGGTCTGGGTTCTGGGTTGTCATCCAGATTCTTGTCTGGCTTGTTTACAAAGGAAAACGCCCAGAAGACAATGAACCAGAAAGACGAAAATATTATCTCAATGAGTTCTTTACCAGGAACTTCTCTATGACCTTCATGTAATCTTTCATCTGCTGCGTCAATGAGTTCAATAATATGAAGTCTTCATCTTTGTCGGATATTCTGTGCTTGTCATTCTTTGTAATATAAGAATCAATGTACAGTTTGTTATGCCCTTCAACTTCCATTTTTGTCTTGGCCCTCCCCTGTTTTGTCTAAATTCCTATTTTCAGTTGAATAAAATTCTAGTGCTTTTTTCCCCCCCCAGATTCTTAGACGAGCCTACTATTTTTTGAGTATTTTCTTATTAAGGGCCCCCCAAGGTTGAAAGAGAACTAGCTAATCATCCATACGTCAAGTGACGGACTGCGTTGGCAAGGAGTATTTTTGTTTCCTTAAGTAAACATTTTTCCAAAAACTGATGCTCCAATTGTTATTGTTATTGTTATATATATATGGTAATGTTATCTATATTTTTCAGAGTATTGTAGGCATGGGTAGATGGAGGTTAATGAAAGAAAAGGAAAGAAAAGACAATGTTTGTTAATTTGTTTTTCCCTTTGTTCCAAAGTTATCAAGAAAAGGAGAAAGATAATAAAAAGGTTTCAATTAATCATCATAATTGTATTTATTTATTTCTTAATTTTAAGTTCTCTTAATTTAGGGTATTTAAGAAAAATATTCTCAAGAGACAAGAGTGATACTGTGATTCTTACACACTCAATAACTTTAGATATTTTTTTCTTGTAATTTTATATCAAAAGATTTTATAATTATCTAGATTTTGTTTAATCGTGCAGACTAACATCTCTTGTAATTGCTCTAATTTAGATAAAGTTAATCATCTAGAAATTCAGTGTATGTGATATTTCATGGCTAAAATTTACAGGGAAGACATGCAACACTTTTGTCTTCTTTTTGAAAAAAAATATAAAGGTAATAGAATTATTCGGTATTGACCAAAAGCACTACCACCTTGAATCGTCATAACTTAATTTATCTATCTTTTGATTCATTTCATCTCTACAAATTGATTTTTATCTTGAGTTTTCTACAAACCAATCTAATAACACACATCTATATGGACAAACGTTTGCTGAGCATTTATTCCTAACAATAAGATATTTTACGCTTAAATATTGAACTTAGCTAGCCTGCTCTAATTTCTGATGATTCTTTCGCTTTGAGAACCCTTGACAAAATTACTAGCCATTTCAGGTTCCATCTCAAATGGTATGACCATCATCATCTCCAAGAAGAGATAGTGAAAAGGGAGCAATGGCCACATTAAATGATGGTGAGCCTATTCTTTCAACGTGTATCATCTCAAAGTCACCTTCCTGCATTATAATAAAACCTATCAGATTTTAGGTAACGGTTGGCGGTTGCATTGCATGTTGACATCAATATCAAAACCAAACAAGTGAATGTAACAAAGAGATCTAAATTACTGAAAAGCATATCCAAATTTGGGCAGTCATTACATGGCAGAAGAGGAATTAAAAAAATATCTGTCTTACCATTCTACCAGTCGTTGTGCCCAATGGGCATGCTGAGGAGTACTCAAAACCAGTCCTAGGAAGTATAACTGGCTGTTCACCTACAACCCCAATACCCCTGTCATAAGGAAAATATAAGTGTAGATGTTATGTTGAGCTTTAGTACCATGGATATAGAAGAAAATTAAAATAGTAGACCTCAAAGTTCACGAAAATAAAGCATTGTGAAGAATACTTTACTTACCACACGTTTTCTGTTTTGCCATAACCATCAGTTATAATCCAATGCCTTCTAATAAGTTGAACAGGGCGATCAGAGTTATTGGTAATTCGTATTCTGTATGCAAAGAAGTATAGCCCTTTTGAAGGTTGACTTCTTCCCTCTATATATACACTCCTAACTTGAACCCTGATTCCCTGGATGAGTTAGATTTAAGTTAAAGAGTTTGAGCTTTATTTGTTCATAAGTTCTTAATGTCTCAAAATGAACTATAGGTTTTGCCACCTTTTCCCATTGAATCCAAAGGAGCAAATATATCCACACGTACAAACAGCTAAACCAAAACATTGTAGGAAGTAAATAGTCATATACAATTGCCTCAACCGACACTTGTAATAAAAAACCATGAGAAATCAGCTGACTTTCGAAAGAAGCTACCAACATATCTCCTCCACTTTTAGAAACATGGAACTGAATCAATCAGCACAAAAAACATTGTTTATAGAAACATCCTGTTCAGTTCATAGTACATCAACCCCTCAAGAAAGAACTATCTAGAACACTAGAACATTTAACAAAACTTTAGGCCGGAAAACAGTTTCTGCTAATAAACATTTAGTAGTCATACCAAGGTTGTGGCATCACTGGAACATTTCAACAGAGAGTGCGGGGCGATTTGTTTTAACTCATCTCGATATCTTGCTGCATCCTAGAATGAAAAAGGTTAGACACGGTTGTCAAATGTAGAATTTTGAGAGGACCATACATTATTATAACTTAAAAATACGGAAATTAGGTCATTAAATGTCTCATTTCCTTCACACTAAACACCAAATTGAATGCAGCATAGGATTAAAGGATTCGGACTTAAAACAAATCCACTGCAGTACGTTTAACTTGTATATTCAAGTAAACTAAAGACAAAAGTTCATTATATTTGAGCTGAAGCTTCAGTACAATGTTTATCTGAAAGTAGGTTCGATACAAAAAGACAATCATATACTAACATTTGTTAAATCAGAGCACATTCCCTCCCCTGACTAATATATCGAGAAAGCTAAGAAAGAAAGAAAAATACGAAGTCAATCACTCTAACACTAAAGCATTCATTTTCAGAATTACACCCAACACCACGGTCTCATGGTGAAAGAAGTCATCAAATAAAGCTTCCTGCTGCTTTTTTTTTTTCCTTCAGGCTTTAGCTTTAGCTCAAGCAATTAACGCTATTACTGTAGAACACAGATGTCTTCTGAGAGCTACTTAAATCAAAGAGAATGACTTTTTTTTTTTTTTTTTTCATGGATTAGGTCATGTTTCATTATACTCACTCACTCAAAAGAGTTGGCAACACTAGCAATAAAACGAGATTTCAGATTCCATATTAGCAATTAAGAAATGTTCATTAATTAATATCGAGAGCGCGAGAATCTCTGGCGAGAGTGAGATCAGAAAACAAATACCTCAAACCTCTCATCAGCAACTGCTTCCTTGATCAATCTTCGCAGACGCAGAATTGGCTCCTCTTCCTCGAATAACTTGAGCGAATCTCGAATCCTTGCTGCTTCTTTGTAATCCTATAAAAACCAAAAGCAGAACTATCAGCATATATATATATTTGCATAAATACAGAGAGAGAATCAAAATTCTTAAAAAAAGCCTCTGAAATCGCACAAATACTGACCTCAGATCTAGCAGCTACCTCCAATTGCTGCTTCAAGAGGGCGTAGGTATGAGTCCGAGACAGAAACGAGCTCGAATTAGAACTTGAAATGGGAGTTGGACTCATACTACTCCGACTGTCTCCTCTACCATTCCCATTCCTTTCTGCAGCAGCACACGCTACGATCCCATTTCTTCTCCCCATGATGATGCTTCTGGAAGAATTCACCCATTTCTTCTCGTATTCCGAGCTCCCCGGTAATCGCAAATCCACGAAAGCCTTAACGCTCATGGATTGCATTTTTTCCTAACACTTTTCTCTGCTCACCACTCTCAGAAAATTGACTACCCTAACTCTTCAATTCACAACAACAGCAAGCTACCCCAATCGAATCAAGATCAAAATTAAAACATGAGATATTTTCTTTCCTCTTCTTTTTCTTTTCTTTTGGCACACACAAGAGTGAGTGAGTGGGGGTTGAGGGGACAAGCAAGCAAGCACGTTTTTTGACTCTTGCGTGAAGCGCGTTATCCAATTTTTAGGAGTAGTGAAATATGGAAATGACGAAACTAGTCCTTGTGTCGGGGATAATATATGATGATATTATGATTATGATAATGGACAAAAGTGGGAAGATCTGATTTAAAGTGTCTGAACCACAAATATGACAGCAGGTATCGGATTTGTGGCGCCAATGGAAGAGAATATGTACACGTGTCGCATCCAAAATTAGCCTTAATTTTTGTCCATTTAAAATGAAGCAAAATATCTATTGTTTCTGTGACCTTTACGGATTCTCAAACGTGGCTTACTACCCGCCCTGCTACCTGCTACGGCGTCATATAACGCTATAACGCCAACTACGTACATTTTTGGCCTAAATATCAAATCATCAAATTGACTATTTATATTTATTTGTTTTAGATTGATTTTTTATATTTTTTATATGAACTCATTTGTTATTAATTTTAATTAAAAAAAACTTTTTCATAACTCATTTTTTTTATTTATTACTTTTAAATTTTAAACGAGATATATGACCAACTTTATTTATTTAGTTATGAAATAAATTATTCACTTTTGAAACTCGATTTAATTATGTTTAGTGACAGTTTCAAAATACTAGTTAAAATAAACTTCTAACTTTACATATATTGCATTCGAATTTGAAATAAAATATATATGACCAAATTTAATATTTTAGACTAATTTGAGAAATTATAAAAATATATACGATCAATCTAAAATAAATAAAACAAAAGAGATTAATTTGAAATTTACCTAATACATAAGGGACCAATTTGAAATTTTTGGAGATTACTTTAAAAGGTCCTATTAGAGGATGAGCCTCTCTGCAAAGCAAGGGTAAGACTGCGTACATCTTGACCCTCTCCAAACCCCACCTAATGGAAGCCTCGTGCACTAGGCTATCGTTATTACTTTAAAAGTTACTATTATTTTACTAATGTGTCTTCTCTTCGTTGGATCATCTTATACATGGAGTGATAAATATTTTTTCTCTTTTGATTTTATGGTAGAACAAAGAGAAAAATTAATAAATACTCAATTGTTTCATAAAATTATCTCATCTTTTTTACTTTATTGTTTAAAATGAAGGGTTTTACTATCGAAAACATCATTGTTGGAGCAGTGGGGCACCACAATTCTTCACTATCAGATATCTTATGTATAGCCTAGAGTGTTGCTTGTGACTAGCACGAAATCCACAAAAATAATAGATAAAGGGATTTGATTACTTTCAGACCATGATTATAAGAGAGAACATTTTAGGATTTTTAGGCTCATTTACGATAAAGTGAGGCACTGTGAATGGATAGTGCTCCTTTTACTCATATTTGAGAGATATTGCATAAGATTTCTATGGGACTAAATCGTATATACACTCAATTTTAATTAATTGAACTGTTCGTTTTAACAAAAAAAAAAACACAAAATTTTCCTTTCTTTTTTTCTAAAATGAATATAGGAGAGAGAAATAGATAATCCGATTGTTAGTGTTTTTACACCCTAACTTTCTATAGCATGCCCCCAACAAGAAAACTCTTTGTATTTTCAATTTATTATAGTAATCTCACATATTTTTCTTTTGATTTTTTTGGTTGAAGTGTTTGTGAAGATAAGAGGTTGAACTCTCTGAAACTTCACCTCTCCATATTATCATTATCCTTTGAAATTTAATAAAGTTTAAGAAAAAAAGACGACATAATTTCAGAATAAATAAAAGGAAGGAAAGTTGGCCAAAAAAAAATCTAAAAGGAAGGAAAAATGATTAGTTCATCTTATTACAAGGGATTTTTTTTTAATATAGACTAAAGGAAAAATGATTAGTTCATCATATTATGTATCTTCGGAAATAATGATTAATTGGTCTGTTACACCACCACTTAAATTATTAGGTCACACTGGTGTGATTAAGGATCCTCTTTCCAACTTTAACCACTAAGAATCTAAGATAATAAATTTTTCTTTTTTCAAAGTAACACAAATCGTAGAGCGTATTAGGCCCATATAGAATGGGCCCACCGGCACCGCCACACCGGCCTTAGAAGCAAAAGCAAAAGGACAATTTAGTCAACTCGCGGCGACATCACCTTTCACCAGCCAGCAGCAACAACTGCAATAAAGAAAAGCAAAATAATATCACTAATGACTTGGTGGGAAAACGAAAAGATAGATGAAGCCGATGATGATACAAGAAACATCAATGAATAATATTCAAAATATTCAATACCATTACCATTACTACTACTACATCATCATCATCCACATCCACACCTCAACAAAACGCTACCATTACCAACACCACCAACATTTTCTTTTTTACTACTTGTACACATGGAATCATCGGCTTTCTTCTTACCCACAACCACTCGCATTCGCATATCCCCATCTCCCCCAAACGCTATTTCTCCCACCAAATCATAATGTTCCTCTCTGCTCCATCTTTCTGATCTCCCGCTTCCTTCATCCTGATCTTCTTCGTATTCCAAGAAAATGCCCTAAAAATGTAAGCTTTCCTTTCCTTCTCGATGATCAGATTGTTGGGTTTGTCGGAGCTTTCGTTGTTGGTTTTTTATTTCCTTGTTTCGTTTTGATTCTATTGAATAAATCTGGCTACGGGTTGCTTTTTTGGTATAATCGTCAAATCAAGATATTTTGTTGTTGGAATTCCCGAGGGGGCTGATTAAGTTACTACGTTCCATGGTCTGACTATATGTGGCAGACAGCCTGGTCTTTGTGTAATCTTTGTTGTATTTATTTTTTTTTGTCATTGGGTACTCCGTTTGCTTGTGGGAAACCTTCAAAGAAAGATACGCATTTACTTTTTTATATGATTTCCTTCTTTTGTATGCCTATGGTTGCCGCTCGCGAGCTGAATTGGACTCTGCTGAACTTTCATAGGATTTATCAACATTCATATACACAACCGAAATGGTCTTTCAAATTTGCAATGGTGACTTAAATTTTGGTGTTTCTTACTAGTTTCTTCTGAAATACGTAAATTCTGTGTTTTTTTGGCTCTAAAGATTCTTAAATTGTCCATTACAGTGGTTATTACTAAGCTAGGCAGATGTATTAAACTCTGATCTCCTCTCTTGAATCTTGCATCTTTTCACAGGAATACGATTGAAGGGGACAACACCTATCCCATGTTCCCCTCTTCTCTGCAGGGAAACAGACTTCAGTATGATACTGATGGACTCCCTCAGCTGCAGTTATTTGGAAACTGTAAGTACTTTTCAGGTGGTCTGAATATGCAACTATTTATTTGAACTCAGTACATTTTGAATTGTTTCCTGCTTTTGATGGATGCAACACAGAATTTTAGTTTGCATTTTTTAATGCCTTTTTAGCTTTCTGGTTTCTTCCTTACCTGGCTTTTTCTAATTTATTTTCTTTCTGCTTTTGGCATTTTAGTCTTGTACTCATATTCACCGATCAGATTTCACTTTTCTCCTTTGATATATAGACATTGGAGCATGGTGGGATTTCATACTTTTTCAAAGAATTCTGATTATATTTACTGTACTTTTGTGTCAGTCTTTTCTGTCATAGCATCTTAGTTTAGTTTGCTGAAGAAGTAAGAACTTTGTTGCAGTTCCAGTTGGATGCAGTGTTGGGTCCTTAAACTATGCTGGCAGTGAGCATAATCCAGTGATGGAGAAAATCAAAGGAGGTATGGATGTAGGATCATTATCTAGCCAGCTAAAGCATCCAATATTGCTAAACAACAACTCTTTCCCAGATAAAGTTGATCATTCTGGATATGCGCCAAACACAGTTTCTATTGGTCTGAGGCTTTCATATGACGAAGATGAGCACAACTCTTCTCTCACTTGTGCAAATGAAGGCATCAAAGCTGCACTTCCTATGATTTCATCCCTTGGCGATAATCTGAAGGTTGAGATTGATCAGCAAAAACAAGAGCTTGATTGTTATATCAAGTTTCAGGTAAGTGAACTTTTCTGTTCTGCTTATTTGTGTTTTGAATTCGGTGTTATGGAAGTATGAAGCTTGTGTATGTATGAATTGAACTTTCCTTTCACCATTTTCATTCTCAATTCAAAAATTAGACATTTTTAATCTGTCAAACCTTTTCTTCTACCCTTCTCCATTCTCGATGGAAATATGCCCAAAGGTTTCCTACAACTATCCTACCTCTCACTTAGAGAGTATAGACCAACCACAACTATCCAATGTCTACTGCTACTTTACCGTAAATAAGCATTAATACTGAAGCTTACTGTTTATATCTGGCACTCGTGGATTGTATTTGTGTTCTACATATAAACTAAATGTTAAAGTAGTTCTTATTAGACTCGATATGTGAATTAGTTTAGCATGTGCCAACTTTTTTTATGCTGTTGGCTTGTATTATGCGCATTCACATCTTACCATGAGCATCCCTATCAAGCAGGAGGAAAACATCATCAAAGGTCTCAGAGAACTGAGGCAAAGGCACACGGTTTCCTTTCTGAGTGCGATTGAGAAGGGAATTAACAGGAAGTTGTATGAAAAAGATCTAGAAATAGAAAGCATGAGCCGCAAGAATAAAGAACTATTAGAGAAGATAAAGCAGGTCAGCATGGAAGTTCAATCATGGCAATACAGGGCGAAATATAATGAGTCAGTAGTTAATGTTTTGAGGAACAACTTACAGCAAGTCATGGCACATGGAAAAGAAGCTTGTGGTGATAGTGAAATAGAGGAAGTGGCCTCATGTTCTAATAATGTAAATTATATTGATGGAGATTTGGATCCCTTGAAGCATCAGATAAATTGCAGGGTTTGCAAAGTGAAGGAAACATGTGTTTTAGTGTTGCCATGTAGACACTTGTGTCTGTGTAAGGACTGTGAAGTATTCATCCATCTTTGCCCTATCTGTGGGATGATGAAGACTGCCAGCGTTGAAGTATTCATGTCATAGGAATGTAGTTTTATGAGTACTTTATTTTTTAATCCCTGAATTTGTTCCAAAACTGCGATTTAGTCTTTGAATATTAAAAATATAATTTTTGGTCCTTGATTTTTTATTATAAATGTTAACTCCTTAGTTCCCTAACAAAGGACCAAAAAAAATATATTTTCAGTATTTAAGGATTAAATCGTAATTTTGAAACAAATTTAAAGACTTAAAAATAAATGTTCTCTAGGCGCATATATCAAAATGGATGCTCTTGAAGTCATGATGACCCAGCTTTAGTCCATTATGGACACTTCACACTTGTAAATAATTAAACGGTAATGACATTTGATGTCATGTAATTTATCCTTAAATTAATTTTTCTCTTGTGAAGTAAAGTGTAGTATTGTACCACTCAGTTTATTTTTATCTGGTTTCATTTAACTACTTTAGCATGAGTTTCACATTATCGTAAACACAATCGAGTTTAGAGAAGAACAAGGTGGAAGTCAGCTTAAATTGTAATTTAAGATCAAGTTCATATACTTGTGAATAACTGAATATAATGTAAGTTTTAATTTGATTTGCTTTGGCTATGAATGTTATGTAATATTGACAAAATGCTATGACAAAACACCCTTTTGTGCCCCTAACGTTTGCGGTGATTTTCAATTATGTCCCTAACGTTTCATTTGTATCAGTTGTGTCCCCAATGTGAAACGTTAGTTTCAATTATGCCCCCAACCTTGTTAGTGTACTGTTTTTCGGAACTTTTGAGCTTCGATCCGTGTTCATTTCAGTTTGTTTTGATAAATGAGTTTATGGGTACTCATTTTTGGCTCCTAAGGATCATTTTGCACATGAAAATTTTGAGAAAAATGCTTGGTTTTGCTGCATTTTGTTTTGGTCCTTTTTGGGGTTCATCGGGTCCGATTTTCTTCGGATTTGAGACTATTTTAAGCTTAATCTTTGAAATTGATCCAAGGAATCAAGTTTGTGATGTCCGAAAATTAAAACCCATATGAAATCTGATCAAAACCAAACTCAAATCATACGAAAGTGGTGTTTTTTTTTGTGGATGATTGAAATTGGGGGCATAATTGAAACTAACGTTTCACATTGGGGGCACAACTGACACAAATGAAACGTTAGGGGCATAACTGAAAATCACCGCAAACGTTAGGGGCACGAAAGGGTGTTTTGCCAAATGCTATTTTAAAATTGGCAAAAGACCCTTTCGTACCTCTAACGTTTGGGGTCAGTTTCAGTTATGCCCCTAACGTTTGTTTTGTGTCAGTTATGCCTCCAATGTGAAACGTTGGTGTTAATTATACCCTAATTTCAATTTTTTTTGGGCCAAAGTCCTATTTTGGTCCCTCAAGTTTGCTCAAAGTTTTGTTTTGGACCCTCAAGTCTCTGGCAAACTTTCCGGCGAGATACAAGGCGGCCCTGACAACTACGAAAACTCCTAATCCAAGGTTTTTTGACCTTCTGAGTTCAATAACAGCCTCCATTTTACAAAAAAATGACTAGCAAGCCGTTGAAAAATTACATAGTCGTCGAAAAATTACACAATCGTCCAAAATCGTCGAAAAATGGATTCAGCTTATTGTGGCTACGTCAATAAATTCCAAAACAAAATGAGGTGTAAAACAAGTCGCCTAACTAAATAATTGATACTTTGATAGGACTTGATACATGATTATGATGTTGGTGCGATAATGACATTGATATCTTAATATTCCCAGTTTTTCTTGGTGGATACAGAGTATCCTTAAGATTTCAAGTCTGCTTCACTTCACTTATATATATACATATTGGTAAGGATAAGGTAGAATCTTTTAATCGATAATGAGAAATTAATCTTTTTGAGATGTTGAAATTATTAAAGTAATTTTTTTTTTATTAATACAATTTTTTTCATAGTTAGTAATCCTTTCCTATTTGAGTATAGGCCAACCTATATAACCATGAGGCTCCACCACTGATCATAAAAGTTTAGTGATGCACAATCATAATTCCACTTAGCCATTGGAAAAACAATAATTCATCATTCATGCAAAGTGTGGATTCTGATTTCAATTTTTCTTTGCTATTCGTTTTGTTATAAGAAAATAGATAAAAGAGTGGCCAAACCAAACTTCGCACTTCTTCAAGTTTTTATTTAGTTTTACAAGCTTTCTAATCTCTAAATTTTTTTTTTCAAAAAATAAAAATAAGCATATGCCTTTAATTGCAACAAGAATATTCGACATTTTTTTTAAGCTGGATTCATTTTATTTGCAGCCATAATTATAATTCCTATTTATATATTCATTTAGAAAATTAATCATGCGGTCCTTATAATTTATCTAAAATTTTAATTTAGACCCTACAATTTTTCTTTTTTTGAAAAACACGAGTCCTTATGCTTTTAAATTTAGATTTTAGTCTTTGATATCTAAGTTTATGAGTAAACTCCCAAATTGGTCCCCGAATTATTGGGTCGCTGACAGATTGGTCCCTGATTTATGGAAATTGACAAATAGGTCCTTGAATTTTACTAACGTTAGTCAAATTGGTCCCTGAAGCCGTTAACTGCTGACGTGGCACGTTAAGTGCCATGTCAGCAGTTGGAAAACTGAAAAAAAAAAAGCCAACTGTGCGTGCCACATCAGCATTAATAATAAAAAAAATATTTCATTCAAAATTCAAATAGATCCCTGAGTTATATTTTTATCTCATTATTCTCAATTTCTCCTCTTTTTCATCATCTTCATTCATTTTAGTCCCAAATCCTCAAAATAAAATTGTAAAATGTCCCAAAA
>QANZ01002654.1:33262-73657 GCA_003254925.1 Chamaecrista fasciculata
GTTTTTTTTTTTTTTTTTCATTTTTCCAACTTAACGTGCCACGTCAGCAGTTAACGGTTTCAGGGACCAATTTGACTAACGTTAATAAAATTCGAGGACCTATTTGTCAATTTCCATAAATCAGGGACCAATCTGTCAGCGACCCAATAATTCGGGGACCAATTTGGGAGTTTACTCCTAAGTTTATCATATAAATACTTATTTAGAGGTAACTAAAATGACCAATAATAATATACAATTTTAATGTTAAATTTTTTTTTTTTAAACTTTGATATTGATCTCACTAGTGTTGATATTTGTACATAATAAATTAATTGTTTTTTTTTTGTTTTATAAAAACTTACAAAGTATAGTGACTAATTTTAAAAAAGGTCAAAGTGTAAATTTAGTCTCATATCTTTTGCTCAATTCCCAATTTGGTTCTGTATCTTTTTTTGTGGCAATTTAGTCCTATATCTTTGCACAAGATTCCAATTTTGGTCCCATATCATTTTTGGTCTCATATTTTTCAGTCAAGTTTCAGAATTAGTCCCATATTTTTACAAAATGATATGAGATCACTTCTAAACCTAACTCAAAGATATATGACCAATTATACAATTAACTCAAAGATATGAGACCATATCTGCAACAAAAAAAAAGATATGAGACTAAATTGGAAACTGAGTAAAAGATATGAGACCAATTTTGCACTTTATCCTTTAAAAAAATGAAACTGTAGGACTAAACTAAAATTTTAAATAAAATATAGGACTACATTATAAATGTTTCCTTGTTTCTTTTGTCCGAAAGAAAATCTACTTCTTTTCGTCACTCCATAGTGTACACTGCACTCTCTCTCTCTCTCTGTGAAGTCTGAACCTGAGCTTCGAAAATGCAGAGCGTGGCTTTCACTTTCTCTCCTTCACTTCCTCTTCACGAACCTCGCGGACTTTGTAGCTTCACTCGCTTCCGTCCTATACGTTTCTCTGCTTCGTCTTCCAATTCCGACGAAAGCTCTTCCTCTTCCTCTTCCTTCTCTTTTCATCGGCGATCATGGTGCCTTGATTCTTCTTCTTCTTCTTCTTCTTCGTCTTCCTCCTTCTCTTTTAAATTCAGGCCCTGGACGTCCTTGCCTACTACCGATGTCACTCGATTTGAGGCCCGGGCCACTTCCCTTCCCGACAGCGCCGATGATGCCTCCAACAACACTTTGTTCAACACGCTTGAGCTTGGAGCCTTGTTTGGCCTCTGGTACATCTTCAATATATACTTCAATATATACAATAAGCAGGTATTTCATCTCAATTGGAGTTACTCGCTGTTTTGCCTTTCATTACTTCTGCTCTGAAAATGTTGTGAAATTGTGAGTCGTGTCGCTGTATCATTGGATTGCGAAGGAACGCTTTTGAAATTCAAGTTATTTAATAAAAACTCTCTCTCTCTCTCTGAGTCTAGAATCCAGTTTGCTATAATGTTTCCTGTTTGTTTGTTTATCAACCGGTTTTCTTCCAGGGCAAGATATTCTTTTAATAACTTGTATTATCAATTCGTATTCGTCTAAAGACTGTAGGCAGACATTGACATATAGTCTCTATTTTCAAAAGCTTTGAGATAAAATCCATAAGCTGCAAATTGCAAACGTTAGTGGTTGGACTAACATTTGCATGAGGAATGGATTCTTTTTGTTGAAAGGTCTCCTTCTTACTGAGAATTGAAAGCGTGTTTAACCTCCTACTGTTCTTTTTTATCATAGGTCTTGAAGGTGTACCAGTTCCCGGTAACCGTGACTGAAGTTCAATTTGCTGTTGGGGCTTTCCTCGTCTTATTTGTATGGACTTTCAATCTCTATAAGAGGCCTAAAATTAGTGGTTCCCAGGTATTTGAATTTTTGCTGAATTATCTGTTTTGCATCTGATATTTGAACTATTATATTTTTGTTTAGCAATTGACTCTAAGTAACTTCTTGGCAGCTTGCAGCCATACTGCCACTGGCTGTGGTACATACGTTAGGGAACCTTTTCACTAATATGAGTCTTGGAAAGGTAGCTGTCTCATTCACTCACACAATCAAAGCAATGGAGCCTTTCTTTTCCGTGGTCCTTTCTGCCATATTCCTTGGAGAGGTGAGAAAATAAGCCTACACTTGTTTTTCCCTTTATTAATTGTAAACCTGATATAGTTTATTTGAATATTCTAAATCTACTGTCTTATGATTCCTTATAGTCAAAGGGCAGTAGCATCTTTTATTGCCGTTTAACTTTTCATTGTTGTTAAGTTGATGATAATTAGTGTATTGGTGTATTTCTCACTGACTTGTCTATGATTAATTATGTGTAGGAAACATTTCTTTTGAATAGAAAATAAATCATCATCATTGCTTTAACATCTCATCCATAGTGAATGAAGTTTTTTCTAATATTCATTGCTTGTTTCACTCTAACAGATGCCAACTGCCTTGGTGCTTGCTTCCCTTATGCCTATTGTTGGTGGAGTGGCACTGGCATCAATTACTGAGGCCTCCTTCAATTGGTAATATCTCCTTTATCATGTCTTGCACATTGAAGGTGGAAAGAAGGAGAGAGGACATAGATTGATTTTAAAAGAAAGTATTTGGTATTTGACTTCTATAATGTAGCTAATTTTGTGGATTACTTAGGGCTGGATTTTGGAGTGCAATGGCATCCAATTTGAGTAATCAATCTCGTAATGTTCTTAGCAAAAAGGTCATGGTTAACAAAGAGGTAATTTGCACTGTCAACTCTTCTGGGAGTTCTGTATCTATTTCATTATTGATATTGAGTATTTGCATTATACTACATTTTATGCTACTCTTATCTTTACCACTTTTTTTTCCTTAAAAGCAAAGAAAATAACGTGTGTTTTGTTCTTCTCAGGAAGCAATTGACAATATAACCCTCTTCTCAATAATAACCGTTATGTCCTTCTTTTTGTTAGCACCCGTGACTCTCTTCATGGAAGGTGTCAAATTTACCCCTGCATACCTGCAATCTTCTGTAAGTATCCTGATGATTAAAATTGAGTAGATTTGGGGTTGGTACTGTGACAATCAAGAAAATGTTTTGTGGTGTTGAGGTTGCTAATCTGTAGTTGTGTTATCTTTGGTAACAGGGGTTAAATGTTAGGCAAATATACATCAGATCTCTTCTTGCTGCACTCTGTTTCCATGCATATCAACAAGTGAGCTTTCCTCTTCTATGCATAATTATGGCTTTTCAGCTATTCATGTTGTGAATATTAAATTTAAACATAACTAATTGCTACTTATGACATAAAAGAATCCAAATTGTCCAATGTGAAATGTTATATTACAGTACATATTAAGCTTTTTTGTTTGAGAAGGTTATGATTCTATTTTTTTTAAAAAAAAAAAATTCTTTGTTCAAGTATCAATTTTCATGCCAATTAAGACTATGCTACGTCCTGTAGTGGAAAGCATGTGATTCTGTTGGCTACATGAGCTGATTTAATTGTCATAAGAAAACTTAATTCATTGTAGCAGCAAATAGATTTCTTAATTTTCCTTTGAGTTGTGACTTTATTAGGGAATTAGAAAGGGTGTATAATGGTTCCTGCATTTCTAGGCTTCCAAGAATTGTGTGCCTTGACGTGAAGGAATTACCAGTTATTAAACTCACTAGTCAACTAGAGCTGAATCTCAACACCTTCTAGAATTTCCCTCCTTTGGGTTGTTTTGTTTACGTGTCTGTCATTAGGATAGTTGATATTTCATAATTTGCAACATTATATGATAAATGTAAGCATGAGAAGGGCCCATGGAGGATACAGGATAGGAAGTCGGGGCGAAAGTGAAACATTTCAATACAATACAGTAATATTCATGAAACGGAAAAGAAAACAAAGCTGTGGACTATGAGGAGGCATTACTTAATTAATCTGAAGTCCTACAAGATCCTTTAACAGGGTTTTCATCTATATATGGTTCTACATATCTTAATGCTGATTCTGTTGGGATGGTATTTGCAGGTTTCCTATATGATATTGCAAAGGGTATCACCCGTTACCCACTCTGTGGGCAATTGTGTGAAGCGGGTTGTGGTCATTGTGAGCTCTGTCCTCTTCTTCAAAACACCTGTCTCGCCTGTGAACGCTTTCGGTAAAATTACTTCTTTCTGGTTTCAATTGGCGACATTTAAAGCTCTTTGTTTCAAGGTTTGCTTAACTGGTGCCTTGGACACCTCTTGATGATATTTTATGTGCTTGATTTTGCACAGGTACTGCTTTAGCACTCGCGGGAGTCTTCATTTATTCAAGGGTAAAGCGAATTAAGCCAAAGCCAAAGACAGCTTAACGTTCTATTGTCAAATAATGCTAGCTGCTTTGTGAGTAGATAAATAGCCTCATAGCTGCATTTTCTAATTTAATTTTAGGTCAGACAGGGATTTTGAGGGTCCCCACTCCTTCCTTTTTGTAGTTATCTTGTGGATATTATTATTGTGTATAGGCTTTGTAACACCTGGTGGTTCCACTCTAATAAAAATTATAATCTGATTGAGAGTTACCTTCAGGTGTAGTTTTGAGTGTACAAACTGTATGTCATTTTGTTGCGAATATATGTAAATCACCCTTGTTAATTTGTACAAGAATACTGCAATTTGCACAAAACTGTTGTTTCTCATTCAATTCTCCAACCATCATTCATATCTTACTAGATATTATTGTAGGCAACATCATTGTCGATCTTCCTTTGTTCAAAGAAATGAAGTTTTAGTCCTTTAATAATTTCAAATTTTATTTCAAAATACTCATTGTTTATTAAATAATATACGTGAATCTCAAAAAAGATCTACCTAACTGAAAGAAAGGAAGCTCCTATCAGATAATCTTATTGTAAGGATCTCACTAGTGAGCGAGAATCTGTGTCAGTTGTATAAAAAATTAAGTGCTCTGTTTCTAAGTGCTAACGAGAATTTATAATTTTCTTGCTTTTCATCATATATACGAATGGCTGGTATTAAGTTATTCAGTGCATGCTGTTACTTTACACGAAACAACATATAAAATACAAAAAATCTAAGATATTTAGAAGAGAACTAGATTTTTTAAAAATTCGTTCTAGGTGACTTTATTATCCATTTAATGCTCAATATTACTAAGAAAAACCCTTCATTGCAACTTTAATGAAAATCAAATTAAAGGGGGGCTCAGAGTGATCAGTTTTTTTTCACAAGAACTTTATGTTTTAGGAATTAGGAAAATTGTATGTCTATTGTGAATAGTTCAATAAGTTTCCATAATTTTAAAACAGGTCATTTAACTTTTTTACATTCTCAGAAATAAAGATCGTTGTTTTACTTTTTCTTTTTTAAGATTTGGTGTGATTGTAAGGGGGCTTTAAAAAAACACAAACATCAGCCAAGAAAAAAAAAACAAGCAAAACAAATTTAGTGGACATGCATCCATTATGGACAAATGAAGGACCAAGGAGACTTCCCACGTTAATTATGATAAAACCTTATTTCAGTAAAATTAAGCATAGACAAGCATCTACTCTATTTTTCTGTGTAAAAATAAAGGGGTTTGTCTTTAGATTTAAAAAATCTAAGAGGCCAATTATATAATAATACAAAGTTTAAGGGAATTATTTTTGCAAATTTTTTATCCGTGTGTTGGTGGGAAGAGTTACATTAATTACATTTCATAATGACTAGTTTCCCTTTCACCCTTTGGCCCAAAAAAAGTTTCCCTTTCACCCAATCATGCTTACAAATACAGAAATGCGTTGCCATGCAAACACAATACTATATTGCACCAAAAATGAAATGACTAAAATTTCATTTTAACCTCTCACTGTCTCACAAATTTATTTCTTATAGATTTTTTTTTTAATTTCATCCCTCACATTTAATTTTTTTTATCAATGTCTATTCCTTTGTATATCTTTAACTAAATTAATAACGTGATCGCTTTAATTGAAAATATCGATGACATTACATATTAACTATCAAATAAATATGTATTTTTTGCTATCGATGTTAACAATTATAAATATTTTTTTTAGACTTTTAATATTTTATATGACACTTGAGAATTTCCACAAATTCATTTTGTTAATATAAAAAAGAATTGTTTACGTGGTCAAAAAAATATTCTTTCATTTATTAATGATGTCATGTTATCAATTAAAGAGAATTGTCACAAATTTAGTTAAAAATTAAATAAAGTGATTGAGTGATTGACATTATAATAATAAAAATATTTTTGAAGAACCAAATTGATTAAAAAATAAATTTATAATGAACGAACTTAAAAAATATTAACATGCTATGAGCCAAAATAAGATTTTAGTCTAAATGAAATTAAAAAGAATAGGTAATAGCTGCTCCCTTATCTTTAAACAATACAATGTGATTTGGCATATTGTCATTTTTGTTATAATAAAGTGAAGGTTACAAACACAGTGAAATAAATGATAAGTTACATTACTATGTACTACTCTCAGATATATTTTGACCACCATAAACTTGCCGGAAAATAAATTATACAGATTAAAGCTTGCGATTGTATAGTAGTTATGTTTGACTAAGAAACTAAATGCACCCACACGAAAAACAAAAAAAACTAATAGCACAGTAAAGTTGCATTTTTTAATTAGATTAATTGAATTGGTAATTTAATCTTTAAAAATTTACTTTGTTTTCGATTTGATTTCCTAAAAATAAGGCCTTTCAATTAATAAATAGAAATTTGATATGTTTTCGTCAACTCATGGTTTAATAAATTAACTTTGAGTGAGAATTTGCTTAAATGATACCATTGTGTAAGCAAATGTCCCTTGAAAAATGTAATTTATGAGGTAATGACCATATATGAGCTTTGGTTTTTAAACCTCATTTTGGTCCTCAAACTATAGGGTAAGTTCTATTTTGATCTTAAAACTATTTTTTTGTTTCATTTTGATCTTTAAAATTTCACATTTGTTATATTATGATCCCCCAAAAAATGATTTCATCAGGCTTTTGGCCGTTATTTATAACTTGGACAATTGAAATTGATTATTTCTCTCATATATGTGACAAAGAGAGAAAAAAATATTTTTATTCTTGATCACAAATTGAAATTAGAAATCAGTTACAAATTTATCTCCAATTTGTGATTAAGAATAAATTTTTTTTTCTCTTTCTATCAACTCACTTGTTAAGACACATAAGAGAGAGAAATGATCAATATCAACTGTTCAAGTTAAAAATAACAGCAAAAACCACATGAAATCACATTTTGAGGTTCAAAATAGAACAAATATGAAAATTTGAGGAGTAAGACAGAACAAAACATAATTTCAGGACCAAAATGAAACTTATCCCATAATTTGATGTCCAAAATGAGTATTTGACGTATGAACTTCCGTTTATAAATTGAAAAAAAAATGTTTAACAAAAAGATTTTTTTTAATTGAGAAAAAAGTTTTTAAAAGATTAAATTGGGAGACTTTAATTCAAAAAATTTCATTTTCCTAAAGAAATATTTTCTCATTTACAAAAAACCACCCCATAAAAGTTTGACGATATTAATGATAAACTAAGTAAATAACCTAACGGAAATATAATTATTCAACTTCATTAATCTTAATGGGAGTTACCAGCATAGCAGTACCAAACAAAAAATCTTGATTAAGGGTTAAATCCTATGGCCAAGTTTGATAATGAGATGCTATGTTGGCCATTGGATGCTTGGAATCACAATTAATGCATTTTGACCCTTTAGTATAAAGAACACAAAGAACATGGCTTGAGAGAGAAACACTAAAATCTCTTTCCCTCAATTTCTGTTACACTTTTGTGTCATGGATCTTGAGACAAAGCTGAGATCAGAAAACTATGATTCCCTCCAGCCAATGCAATTCCAAGAAATGGACATGAAATCCACCATGAAAGACCTTGAGCCTCCCAGTTTTGGGGTTCCTTCATCACAGGGCAATTTCTTGCAAGATGTAATCCATATTGATCCAATTCAAGCAAATGGGTCATCACCAAATCCTCATTTTGGTGTCCAAAATCCAAACTTTATCAACCCCTTTGATCAGTTCACATATGGGTGTTCACCAGCAGAGCTTGATGATGTTTATGAGTCAAAACCTTTTGCTGACAACAATTTTAACAAAGGGCAAGCCCAACATGTTAATGTTATGGACAATTTCCAGTATGGAGGTAATAATAATGATAATAGCTATCACAGCCTCAACCTCCCTCAGAGGAATCATCATCAAATGGAGATGATGGATGTAAACCAGAGCAATTACAATTATGTGACCTTTGATTCTCAAGAAATTATGAAGCCCATGAATTTTGTTGTACCAGATGATGAAGTCTCATGCATATCTCCAGATCCTACCTTTTGCTCTAAAGTTGGTTTGAATGACAAAAATAACATCATCATATCTCCACCTAAAAGGGCATGCAAGGTTCGGAACAAGTCCAATGTAGTGAAGGGACAATGGACCATAGAAGAAGATAGGTACATTAAAAAAGTTTAAATTCAATAATCTTATTACATTATATATATATATATGTGTGTGTGTGTGTGTGTATATCATTAATCTGCATATTGATTTGCAGGATGCTAATTCAACTGGTTGAACAATATGGTCTGAGAAAATGGTCTCATATTGCTCAGAGTCTACCGGGGAGAATAGGCAAACAGTGCAGAGAACGATGGCATAATCACTTGAGGCCTGACATTAAGGTTCTAAATTCTAATTCATCTCTCATTTTATTAAAGCTTAATGATACAATTATCAAGGAAATCTTCACTCTTTAGTCTACTTTTATTTAGAAAGCAGGTACACCTTATTCTGATCGAACTGTCATTTTATCTAACACATGTCCATGTCTTTTACAATTGTACAACACAAAAGAATACATGTTCAACACATATTCATAAGTGTCAAAATTTTAAGATTATCTTTTTTTAAAGATCAGTACATATTATATATGTCATAAATAAATATTATAATTTTTAAAGTTTCCATTACAATTTATTTGTCTTTAATTGTCTCTTCATTTTCTGTTAACAATTGGAATTACAATATATATATATATATATATGTCATGTCATATAATTTCAAGAATTTTGTATCTTAGTGTTTATACTTCATGGATTTTGTTTCCCAATTTCAGAAGGACACGTGGAGTAATGAAGAGGACAAGATACTGATCGAAGCCCATGCAGAGATAGGGAACAAATGGGCAGAGATAGCTAAGAAACTGCCAGGCAGAACT
This sequence comes from Chamaecrista fasciculata, assembly GCA_003254925.1. Lineage (NCBI taxonomy): Eukaryota > Viridiplantae > Streptophyta > Magnoliopsida > Fabales > Fabaceae > Chamaecrista > Chamaecrista fasciculata. The sequence continues at coordinate 42,502 of QANZ01002654.1, forward strand.
GAAAACTCCATAAAAAACCATTGGAATGCTACAAAGAGAAGACAATATTCCAAAAGAAAGTGTCGCTCTAAGTACCCTCGTCCCTCTCTTCTTCAGGAATACATCAAAAGCTTGAACTTGGACAAAAACCCACAAATAGATTATCGCAAAAGATCATCAACATCATCATCTTCAGCTAATCAAGCAAAGAAAGTAGCAGCAACAACAGTAGGAGCAGCAAGTAATGATGTTTGTCCCGACAATGATCGAGTGGTACCTATATATGAGTTCAACGAGGTACCAGATTTTTGTTTAGACGAGGAAAATCTGAACTTGTTCCAAGATGGGTGCAATATTGATAATCTGCTCGATGATATTCCTTGTGCTCCTCCCACTATGAATAATAATGGAGGGAAATTTCAGTATTGTGGTGGTGATGTTGATCATAAGCTGCAACAAGAGGTGGTGCAAGTTAAGAAGGAGATGGATTTGGTGGAGATGATGTCTCACGTCAATCAAATTCTTTGATTTCAGACTAGAGAATCATTAACATATTATATACTAAAATATATATATATATATATACACACTAGAACTCATCAAGGAGCAGATGTTGAAGGATCATGTGAAACAGAGAAATGATGCAGAGAGGTTAATGTCCAAAATCCAGAAAATAAGGGAAATAATAATGAACAATGACATGTTTAGTATTACAGGTTTTTAGATTTAAAATTGAATAAGGACTTTTAGGTTTATCTTGTTCCTAGCTTGTTTGATGGGAAAAAATATTTACATTTCAGTCATTACAGCATTACAGAAATAAAGATGTCTATTTAGTATTTTGTTTGTTGTTAATTTTCTTTGACACTATATATGTATGCAAGAAAACTTGATATTTTGATTCTTGAATTTGTCTCAAATTTAAAATTTAGTTATTGGATATTAGATGTACACTTTTTATAGTCTTTGACTTTTTTTTATAAACTTTGACTATTTGGTCCTTATTAAAATATTAAAAATTTGTCTAAAAATATATTTTTAGTGCACGTAGCTTTGAAGCCACTTTGTATGCTTTGTGTAATTATATAACGACATGTTTGCGTTTTGCACCAAAGGCTTTTTCATATTTCGGTTGTCGGATGAATTATAGAATTTGTGGGAAGGGTAATATGGTCAAATCAGAGAGAACAAGTTTAAGAATAGGTAACATCTCAGCCTTGGTACTTTATGCGGTCACGGAAGAGGAGTAAATGATATATATAACTTGTCTCAAGGAAGCAATTAAGATTACGTTAATTATGATTTAACTGTAAAAAATTAATGTGTTTGGTCTTGTTAAAGACTAATTGAACTCTTTAATGCAATGGAGTCGTATTGTACCGTAAATACAGAGCAAACGATAACTGAATAAAAGTAAAAACATCTGCAAACCTTAAAGGATCATTATTATTATTTTTTAATGAGAGTATTAGAGGAACAAAGTGGGAAAATTGGAAATAGGATCCTCTAAATTTCCACTGTCCGAATTTCTTGTAGAGTTAAAAGAAAGGGAAGTAGAGAAGGAAAAGGTAAAAAGAAAAAGTGTGAGTTGTATAATGTATATGTTAATTGTTTCATGGAACTCATGTTTTCTCTCTCTTCCTCTTTTATTCTCTCTCTAAATCTATAAAAAATGTAGAAGATCCTATCATAGAAAATTGATAGTATTAGTATTGCTTATTGAGTATATAACTATAAAGCTTAAAAAAATAATGTGCATTATTCAGACTTGAGAGTTATATCAAATTAAAAAGGTTGACCAATGTTTGCAGTCCGAGGTCTATCTAACACGTGCCCTTAGGACATATTTTAAGGTTTCTTCTGATTGGTTAGTAGAGCATCTCATATCTTGAAATCTACGAAAATTTATTTAAAAAATAATTTTTAATGTTTAAAAACTTACTTGACCAATCAAAAGAAACTTTAACATGTGCCTTTAGAAGGATTTTTTTTTTTATTGTATCTAAATAATGGCATATCTTAATGATGATGAGGTATTTGGAACATAACGAATGTCATGATTTATGAACATTTAACGTTATCTTGTAAGCCCTAGAAAGCATATTATGGGCTTTAAGAAAACTAAATAGCACGAGGAATAATGTATCAGGAAGAGTCCATATGAAATGACTTTGATGTCAGAAAAACCCTTAAATGCTGGTTGGTGAACTAATTTTATAAATGCCTGAAAATTTATATAAAAAAACTTTAAAATATAGCAAAAGTAAGAAGAAGCATTTCCTTATGATGAAACCTATTTTTATTAGCAAAACAATGAAGGTCATCAAATCGAGCACAGTACAAGTCAACATTTTAAGTTTAGTCTCAAATTGAGAGTCATTTCACATTTCACAAACATTTTTGCAGAAAGCATTCTCAGGATTTCTGTCATCAATCTCTGAGGGGTGCGGAAAATCCAGTGGCATTGCCTCAGCAGAAAGCGACGCTTCATTTAATACCCTTTTGACTTCTTGGTAGACTACTGCATTTCCTTCTGGAGTAAGGTGCAGCCCATCACTGTAAAACAGAACATCAATTCAAAATGCACAAATCTTTATATTGCTACAGAAAACCCAAATTCGTGCATCTACCTGAATCTTTGATTATTTCTTACAACCTTTTATTGTTGTTTTTATGACCACAAAGTATTCCTTAATAATCCGTTTTACACAGTCTTAGCAAGGACTATTCTTTGTTTGAGCTGAGAGGTCCTACCACTCTAACAGACTACTTTAATTTGTTTCACGAGAAGAATATGATGAACAAATATAATAAGAGACGAAGGTAAAACAAAATCAACTATCACAAACCTTAAAAATTTCTTTTGCCATCCATCAGTTTCTTGCATCTTGGACCAAAGGTTGATAAAGCGAACACCCAGTTCCTCAGCTGTCTCAACACAAGCTTTTGCATATTGACCTGATACTTCATTTGTTCTTTCTGGCAATTTTCGGGCATTATCTCCAAATAAAGATCTGCAGCACATGCTAAAAGCATCTCAAGGATGAAGGAAACAAATTGTTTATATGATGGAAAGTTCTTTCATGTAAGTGTAACCCAAGACTCTCTTCATCTCTTGCTCTACTAGAAAATTCAAATTTTACAGATTGACAAGCCTTAAGCCCCAAAAGGTTACAAATTAAAACTCACAAGCAGATTTTGTATATTGAATCTAATAAGAATCTATCATACTGTGCATAAGCTTTACGACCTTCCTCGCACACTGGTGGCGGAGTAATTAGCACAATTAGCATAGCTGGTGAGCGTTCCTGCAATTTATTTCCCCAGAAATGAATAATATTATATTGTATCGCTGAAACTTAAACATTGCAAGAATTCAAATCATGCAATGGCTGCATCTTTTACCCGAATTAAGTATCAGCACAAACCATAGTACAAAAAACCGGACCCGACCGGGCGGTTCAATTGGTGACCCGGTGAATCGGACACTAGACCGGTCCGGAATAAACAAAATACCGTTTTGCATTTGACCCGGTCAGTCACCGGGTTGAACCGCCGGACCGGTTTGACTCGACAAATTTTGCAAAAATTACATGTTGACCTCAAAAAAATTTCAAAAAATTACAAATTGGTCCCTGGATGCATATTATCTAGGGACTAAAATGAAAACTAAAAAAAAATTGGGGTCAATATGTAATTTTTACAAAATTTGTTATGATTAAAATTTCAAAATAGCTCCAAACGGTACCAAAGTGTTTAATGTTTACTTTATATTTAAATTATTGTAAGATATTAATGTATATTTGATGAATATGTATATTTAAAAATATATTTTTTAAGTAAACCGGCTCAACCGGTTGAACCAGTGACCCAGCGGTTGAACCAGTGACCCGAGCCTTCCACCGAGTTCCGGTCTGATTTTTTACGCTATGGCACAAACCTCAATATGATACTCCTCAACCAAAGAATCAAAGTGACAAATAAACCTAGAATACATTAGCCCAAGTAACAAGAAGGAAAAGTATCCAAAACATTATGCTGAATATAAAGAAAAAGTAGCACAAAGTACTTAAAAAGTTTAATTTAGTTTACATAAATGTTAAGAAAGACAAGATTATGTCATGTAGAAGAAAATAAAATCTCAAAGATTACAATAAATAGAATCTAAAATTAATAGAATCCTTAAGACCACAATAAAACACAGAACCTGAAAATCAATCCCGATATTCTTAATCTTCTTTCAGGTCATTGCAGTTATATTTTAGCCAGTTTTGAGTAGGTAGATCAGCTAGCCCTTAGACAGGACATCTAACACAATAAAAGGGCATGTTTAGATAGGAGAGTATCATCATGAATTGTGGACATTATTACTACATAAGGTTGAGCTTAAATCCCAATTAAAGGATATCCACCTGCATTTCATAGACAAACCCTAACCAAGGGGACATACTAAGAAACAGGTCAGGCTGTTAAAAAGTGAAACAACAAAATTTGACCTTCAAATGATAAACAATCTTTCTAAGATTTTCTTTGTACTCTTCAATGGGTACATGTTGCCTTTCACTGCTTCTTCCTGATAGAGCAGCATCATTAGCACCAAAGAAAACTGTGGTTGCAACAGGTGGTTTAGTTAGGCCCTGTAAAAGAAGCCACATCATTAAACACTAGTAGCTCACTAATTAATATAGGAAATTTCCAAGAATAAGCAAAGATCCCTATCTATAGACTATATTACATTGTTTTGTCAGATTAAGAGGAGGAATTGATGGAAGGAGGAGAGATAAATACAATTCGAATTTATTTTTCAACAATCAGTTACCAATTACAAACACGTCATTTTCTTGGTTAAGTTCATTATCTCATAAAAATTGAGCAGTGGATTAAAAATTTATAATATCAAAAACTAAAGGGAAAATAATCAATTAAGAAACTTGTATATAACCAGGAAATATAACTTCACCTTTGTTGCAGCCAGAAGTAAAAATCCAAAGACTACATCAAATCCAGCAGATCAATATTGAACCAATATATCACTGTTGGGTGTTGAAAAAGCCAAAACTAGCAAATTAATTGTTTAATCCTTTGTCCTAAACTTCAAAGAAGACCACCCACAAGTGTTTGGTGTAGTGGTTTGGCGAGCTACACCGGGAAAAAACACGAAAGCTCTCATAACTTTACTTAAATTAATTGAAATAAAGTGAAGCTTATAAATAGACGTACATACAAAATTTGAAATTTCATTAAAAGCTCCCTAAAAGCTACTAGCTAACAAACTCTTAATTAAATACAATAAAATAAATAACCCAAACAAATCAACCCCAAGACTCCGTCAAGAGCTCAACTACTCTTCAATTTTTGAATTACTAACATTAATAATTATAATAATGCTAATTATTCCTAACAGAGAGAACCCATGTTTGTCCCTAAAGTCGACATTGTTGGGAGGACTCTGACCATTTCGTCTCTGAGGCTTGAATGAGATTAGTCTTCGTCTAAACTGTTACACAGATAGGTAGGGATACCCATGGCATAACAAAAAAAAAAAACTTCAAAGACGACCAAATTATATAACAAGAGAAATATGTGCGAGAGTACATTGACATTTGACAGAATCAGTCTCTATTTTGTCCTATACCTAACAAACTCTGTACGTTAAATCAAAAGTATTCTTCCATTTGCATAAAAACAAATCAATGATGTTTTAATATTCTAGCACTGATCCCTATGACAGTTGAATAATCCATACACAAGACAAAAGGATCAGAGTCTATTCATATACTAATCCAGTAATCCTACAGTTGGAACTAAAATGCAAACAACAATTGCAAGCTGCAAAAACATTACATAGTAGTGGAAAACAACCAGACAAAGATAAGCATAGATGCGTACCAGAGGGAAAAGGTGATGCAATAAGAACGAAGCCCATTTAGTGTTGTATCCACTATATCCACGGATTAGAACATCAGCCTTCAAAATAAGAGAAAAAAAAAATCATTACTCTCTGAAGTATAAGGAAAAAATGAAGACGAACCAAAAAAGAAAACGAAGACGAAGAAGAACCTTGCGAGAAAATGTGTCAGCAAGAGAAGCACCCCATCCACCAGTTCTCATGGATTGCTCTGTTATGGAATCACCAAACAAGACAATCTGAGGCCTCATTATCGTATACACTCACTGCACAATCTTCTCTTCAAAATGCAAAATTGAAATTTGACCTCTAAGCTCTCACCAATCCTACCGTTTCCCTCGCAAAATTGGAATTTATACAAGTTTTTTCCTAAAAAAAAAAATGAGATGTTTTGTTCTATATATGGCATGATATGAAAACATTGGATTTTATGAAGGTTAGAATTTACTTAAATGGAAAGAATGGAGAGGATTTTAAATGGAGATGATCCTTTCCTGATTCCCCCACTTTTCCTTCATTGCTTGCTTGGCTATGCGGAATTTTTTTTTTTTTCTCTTTTTTTTAATGAAAAGAATACAAAAGAATGTTAAATTAATATTTTTTTTGGTAAACATGTTAAATTAATATTTTAGAACAATTATTATTTTATTTTTTTATTCTTTTTATCCTATGAAACATGGACACTTCATTTTGAGAGTGCCGTATTAAATACATGTCCGACACCCTACAACACATATTCATAAGTTTCAAAATATAAAATTAATTTTTTGTAGCTTTAGCATGATAAAAAATAGAAAATAATGACACATACGATATATATTATAAATAGGTATTGTAATTTTTAAAATTTTGATTAAAATTTGTGAATTTTTAATTATTTATATATATAAATATATGTTAATGTGTTTGTATTCGTGTCGTATCCGTTTACATGCTTCATAATTTTTATCATTTTATAACATTAGCTCAAAACAAATTTTATTTGACTGAATTGTAAAATATTATACAACATGTATATGCAATCATAACTTCTTATGTTGTTGGTCAAAAAATAAAATAACATCTTATGTGTTAGGAATATTTGGAGGAAGAGATTGTTGGGAATTAATAATAATAAAATAATATTGTTATTGGAAGCATGAATCTGTTGCATCAGATTTGAATTTTAGAGATTTAGTTTAGTTTTGAATTGGTCATATAAATGAGTTAACTAGTGGGTACATGATTTTAGGGATAGGTAGTTACTTTATTTTATTTATCTTTTATTTAATTATGTGTATTTCCTCTATAAAAGGAATTTGATTTGTACCTATTATTATGGAGTTATGAATCAAGAAAAGTTCATGAGAAAAAAGAAAAGAAAAAAAAGTTTATGAAAGCTTCCATGTTTCTTCCTACCAAAAAAAAAAATCCTAACAGTGGTATCAGAGCTTTAGATCTTGAGAGCTTGTAAGGTAGGGTAGAGTAGTACATCTCTCAAATATTGAGATGATGTTGCTACAAAGAATTTTGCTAGTGGGAGGATCGAATCCTCGCCATTACTTTAGAGATTTGATATTTGTGTTGAATAATTGCGAGAGCTCGGTGAAAGAATTGGCCCGAAGAAGATGAGCAAGCAAACGGTGCACAAGAAAGGAGAGTAGAAGAAGTGGATCTTCTGTGAGAAGCTTACAAAATTTGATGTTTTTGGAGAGATGGTGCTCCAAATAGGTTAATGATGACAGAGTGCATCATTGAAGCTTCGAACAAATGATCCAGGAAAAACTTGAAGATTTATTAATTAAACTGAATTTTCTTGTGAAGAAATTTCAGTTTAAGGGAGGAATTGTTGGGAATTAATAATAATAAAATAATATTGTTATTGGAAGCATGAATCTGTTGCATCAGATTTGAATTTTAGAGATTTAGTTTAGTTTTGAATTGGTCATATAAATGAGTTAACTAGTGGGTACATGATTTTAGGGATAGGTAGTTACTTTATTTTATTTATCTTTTATTTAATTATGTGTATTTCCTCTATAAAAGGAATTTGATTTGTACCTATTATTATGGAGTTATGAATCAAGAAAAGTTCATGAGAAAAAAGAAAAGAAAAAAAAGTTTATGAAAGCTTCCATGTTTCTTCCTACCAAAAAAAAATCCTAACATTATGTTGTAGTAGCTGGATATTAGATGTACACTTTTTATAGTCTTTGACTTTTTTTATATAAACTTTGACTATCGGTCCTTATTAAAATTTGAAAATTTGTCTCAAAATAGATTTTTAGTACACGTAGCTTTGAAGCCACTTTGTATGCTTTGTGTAATTATACAACGACTTGTTTGCATTTTGCACCAAAGGATTTTTTATTTTTCTTTTTAATTGCCTGTTCGATATTCGAAGTTACTCCTTGATTAATTCGACCAGATCGCGCACATAGCTATGGTTTCGATTGTCGAATGAAATATAGAATTTGGGGGAAGGGTAAAATGGTAAAGTCAGAGAGAACAAGTTTGAGAATAGGTAACAATGTATCATATCCTTAATTGGTACTTTATGAGATTACGTTAATTATGATTTAACTGTGAAAATCAATGTGTTTGGTCTTGTTAAAGACTAATTGAACTCTTCAATGCAATAGACACGTATTGTACCGTACATACATAGCAAACCATAACTGAATAAAAGTTAGAGGTAAATTACAAATTAGATATCTCTGTTATGCCGAATCTCACATTGATATTGTGTGATTTAAAAAATCTCACTTTGAGTACCTGAGGCATGCGTCGTTTAACAATTAGGATACTTGTGATTTTGTTTTGTCAATTTTAATAAAAAATACTAACATGACACTCACGTGACTCAGTGACAAATCAAAATTTTGGTTCATGAACTAAGAGATAAGTTTCAAACTTTCATATTTGTTTTGTTTTTTGTCCCAAAATATTATTTCATATGGTTTACGTCGTTATTTCTAACCTAAATAATTAAGATGAATTATTTATCTCTCAAATATAGGAGTGATCACGGGTTGGGTTGGGCCAGACCTGAGACCCGACCCGGTTAGACTCAGGTCCGGCCATCGGGTCCGACTGAGCCAAACTGAGCTACTTTATTTTTTTAAAAAAAATCATATTTTTTATTTAACCCATTTATTTATTTTATGTATTTTTTGTGTTTTTGTTCACCCCTACTCAATTACGTAATAATAAGTGAGTTGACAAATAGAGGGAGAAAAATGTTCATTCTTAGTTACAAATTGGTGATAAAATTGTGGTTTATTTTTATCTCCAATTTATAACTAAGAATAACGGTGAAAATTTTGATAAAATCAAATTTTGGAGATCAAAACGGAAAAAATCTGAAAGTTTAAGGAAAAAATGAAACAAAAAATAGCTTTTATGATCAAAATGAAACTTACCCCATAGTTTGAGAACCAAAAATGAGATTTTAACTTTGGAGTGGAAACCAATGACTAAGATGCAAGAAAAACCAACGGTTAAGATGCAATAGAAATCGACGGCTAAGATACATTAGAAATCGATGGCTAAGATTGCGCCGCGTCAGCATTTCCCCTGAAAATTAACGGAACAAAAACACAGGTACCCTAATTGCTAAACGATGCATATCTCAGGTACTTAAAGTGAAAATTTTCAAACTACACAGCAGACAGCAGTGATGTGAGATTCGGCCTAATCACATGTACCTAATTTGTAATATACCCTAAAAGTTATAACATTTGCAAACCTTCAAGGATCATTATTATTATTTTTTAATGAGAGTATTAGAGGAAGCTGACGAACAAAGTAGGAAAATTGATAGTATTATTATTGATTATTGATTATTGAGTGAATAAAAGAATAATCTGCATCATTACTTCAGAGTTATATCAAATTAAAAAGGTTTCCATTCTTCCCACCAAAAAAAAAAATTAAAAAGGTTGACCAATGTTGACAGTCATAGGTCTATTTATAGTCTGGTCTCTTTAGTTACAATTGACCCCAATAAATATGCATTTGTGGAATAATATGGATTTTTAATTGCATATGAATAATGGCATATCTTAATGATGATGCGGTATTTGGAAATAAACGATTAACGAACGTGATGATTTATGAACCTTTAAATGGTCTTGTAAGCCCTGGGAAGTATATTATGGGCTTTAACAAAACCAAATCAAATAGCATGAGGTTAACTTGGTTCCATTGAGTTGAAGACAATGGTGAAGAACCCTTTTTTTTTTTTTGCCTGAATGGTGAAGAACTTGCAAAATAGAAATGATGTATAACGAGTACATGTGAATTGACTCTTATGTCTAAGTTAGAATAAAAAAATTTAAAAAAATTCTTAAGAATATTTTTGAAGTGTAACGTACTTTATTTTTAGGAGTCTTAATTTAAATAATATGGTTATAAAGAAAATCTTTATAGATTGAAGGGTCGAGATTTTAAAGATGCAAACCTCTAGAATCTTGAGTTGAAGATTATAAGGGTGCAAACAGTCATGTGAGGGCGGGGGACCATATGTGAGTTTACTTGTAGTTGAGCTCAGTATCAGGCTTGATAATCTTAGTTTTAATTTTAATGGATTAGATGTAGACCACTAAGGCTGGGAGTTTTAGTGAGGATGGAGAGGGGAGGACATTAATGGACACTAATAGAGTGGAGAGGAGAGGATATTAATGGACTGAGTAGATAAGTTGTTTGGGAGTTTTTAATGAGGAAATGAATGGACACTTGTTAATCTTGTTTGGATGTTATTAGTAATGGAATGAAATGGAGTGGACACATGTTATCTTTGGTTAGTATAAGGATATAAGCATGCAGCTGAGGAAGAAAATATAGCAAATGTAAGAAGAAGCATTTTCTTATGATGAAACCTGTTTTTATTAGCAAAACAAATAAGCATGCAGCTGAGGAAGAAAATCCAATGAAGGTCATCAAATCGAGCACAGTACAACTCAACACTGTAAGTTTGGTCTCAAATTGAGAGTCATTTCACATTTCACAATGTGACCTCACAAACATTTTTACAGAAAACATTCTCAGGATTTCTGTAATCAATATGTGAGTGGTGCGGAAAATCCAGTGGCATTGTCTCAGCAGAAAGCGAAGCTTCATTGAATACCCTTTTGACTTCTTGGTAGACTACTGCATTTCCTTCTGGGGTAAGGTGCAGCCCATCACTGTAGAACAGAACATCAATTCAAAATGCAGAGATCTTTATATTGCTACAGAAAATCCAGGCACAACTTAGATTGACCCCAAATTGATACATCTACATGAATCTCTGATTATTTCTTGCAACTTTATATTGTTTTTTTTTATATATAATCACAGACTATTCCTTATTTATCCGTTGTACAGTCTAAGCAAACAATATTCCTTGTTCGAGTTGAGAGGTCTCATAACAGGGGTAAAACTCTCCCAACAAAAGTGTCTCAAGCAAGATTCAAACTCGAGATCTTGTCTATGAGGATTGAAATATCTACCACTCTAACCAACCACTTTAGTTTGTTTCACGTAGGGGTGAGCAAAATCGATCCCATCCAATTAAAACCAATCCAAACCGACGAAAACTGATTAAAATTTGGATGGTTTGGATGGAAAATGAGAGAACCAAACTTGTTTGGTTCAGTTTATTTTATAAATTAATGGTCAACCGAACCATCCAATAAAACCGATCCTATATACTTCTATATATAAAATACTTTTATATATGTGTAACCAAAAAAAATACTTTTATAAATAAAATATTTCCATATATAAAAAAATGAACCTAGCGCCTATTTCTTTTTATTGATTCTCACTCAATCACTGATTCTCCTATTTATTCTCATTCAATCACTGATTCTCCTATTTTAATCTCTTTAAAAAATCTATGATTCTCACTCAATCACTCTCATTAAATCTCTTCAAAAAACCTAGCGCCTCTCCCTCTCAGATCATTCACCTATTTTAATTTGTATGAATGCCTATATATATTATAATTTGTATGAAATTCTAATTTTAGGAATATGATATTTTGTTTTAAAAAAAATATACACAAAAACCGACCAACCGAACCAAACCAAACCAATATCAAAACCAAACCGATCGTTCGGATATCCAGAATTTTATGGATGAATTGGATGGCTATTTTGACCATCCAATTACATCGGTTCGGTTAAAAAAAAATAGACAAACCGAGCCGAACCGAACCGATGCTCACCCCTAGTTTCACGAGAAGAATATGATGAATAAATTTAATAAGAAACCAAGGTAAAACAAAATAAACTATCACAAACCTTAAAAATTTCTTTTGCCAGCCATCGGTTTCTTGCATCTTGGACCAAAGGTTGACAAAACAAACACCCAGTTCCTCAGCTGTCTCAACACAAGCTTTTGCATATTGACCTGTTACTTCATTGGTTCTTTCTGACAATTTTCTGGCATTCTCTCCATATAAAGATCTGCAGCACATAGTAAAAGCATCTCAAGGATGAAGGTAACAAATTGTTTATATGATGGAAAGTTCTTTCAGGTAAGTGTAACCCAAGACTCTCTTCATCTCTTGCTCAACTAGAAAATTCAAATTTTCTGGATTGACAAGCCCTAAGCCCCAAAAAGTTACAAATTAATAAATCACATGCAGATTTTGTATATTGAATCTAATAAGAAAGAAAGAATCTATCATACTGTGCATAAGCATTACGACCTTCCTCGCAAACTGGTGGTGGAGTAATTAGCACAATTAGCATTGCTGGTGAACATTCCTGCAATTTATTTCCCCAGCAATGAACAATATTAGATTATATCTCTGAAACTTTAACATTGCAAGAATTCAAGTCATACTATGGCCAAATTTTTACCAGCATTAAGTATCAGCACAAACCTCATTAAGATACTTCTAAACCAAAGAATCAAAGTGACAAATAAACCTAGAATCCATTAGCACACATAACAAGAAGGAAAAGTATCCAAAACATTATGCTGAATATAAAAGAAAATAGCACAAAGTACTTAAAAAGTTTAATTTAGTTTAAAGAAATGTCAAGAAAGACAAAATTATGTCATGTAGAAGAAAGTAAAATCTCAAAGATTACAGTAAATAGAATCCTTATGACCACAATAAAACACAGAACCTGAGAGTCAATCCCGATATTCTTAATCTTCTTTCAGGTCATTGGAGTATATTTTAGCCAATTTTGAGTAGGTAGATCAGCTAGCCCTTAGACGGGACATCTAACACAATAAAAGGGCATGTTTAGATAAGAGAGTGTCATCATGATTTGTGTGGACATTATTACTACATAAGGTTAAGCATAAATCCCCATTAAAAGATATCTAACTGCCTTTAATAGACAAACCATTACCAAGGGGAATTAAGAAACAGGTCAGGCTGTTAAACAGTGAAACAACAAAATTGACCTTCAAATGATGAACAATCTTCCTAAGATTTTCTTTATACTCTTCAATGGGTACATGTTGCCTTTCACTGCTTCTTCCTGACAGAGCAGCATCATTAGCGCCAAAGAAAATTGTGGTAGCAACAGGTGGTTTAGTTAAGCCCTGTAAAAAGAAGCCACATCATTAAACACTAGTAGCTCACTAATTAATATAGAAATTTTCCAAGAATAAGCAAAGATTTGAATCTATTTTTCAACAATCAGTTACCGATTACAAACACCCATTTTCTCGGGTAAGTTCAATATCTCATAAACATTGGGCAGTGCATTACAAATTTATGATGTCAAAAACTAAAGGGAAAATAAACACTTAAGAAATTTTTATATAACCAGGAAATATAACTTCACCTTTTGCTGCATCCAGAAGTTAAGAGTTCAAAGACTACATCAAATCCAGCAGATCAATATTGAACCAATATATCACCGTTGACAAAGCCAAAACTAGCAGATTGTTTAATCCTTTATCCTAAACTTCAAAGACGACCAAATTATATAACCAGGGCAATATGTGCGAGAGTAAATTGAGATTTGACTGAGTCAGTATATAATTTGTCCTAGACCTTAACAAAATCTGTATGTTAAATCAAAATGATTCTCCCATTTGCATAAAAATAAATCAATGATGCTTTAATATTCTAGAACTGATCCCAATGACAGCTGAATAATCCATACACAAGACAAAGGGATCAGAGCCTAGTCATATACCATTCCTACAGTTGGAACTAAAATCCAAACAACCATTGCAAGCTGCAAGAAAAATACATAGTAGTGGAAAACAACCAGACAAAGATAAGCATAGCTGCGTACCAGAGGGAAAAGGTGATGCAATAAGAACAAAGCCCATTTAGTGTTGTATCCACCATATCCACGGATTAGAACATCAGCCTTCAAAATAAGAGAAAAAAATTCATTACTCTCTGAAGTGTATAAGGAAAAAATGAGGGCGAACAAAAAAAATGAAGACGAAGAAGAACCCTGCGAGAATATGTGTCAGCAAGAGAAGCACCCCATCCACCAGGTCTCATTGATTGCTCCGTTATTGAATCACCAAACAAGACGATCTGAGGCCTCATCATCGTATACACTCACTGTACAATCTTCTCTTCCAAACTCAGTATTCGAATTTGAACTATAAGCTCTACCAATCGCACCGTTTCCCTCGTAAGATCTGAGCCCGGCGAGACGGCGATCTCGTTTTCTTTCATTGCTTGCTTGGCTACGCCGCAAAGTTTTTTTTCTCCTTTTTTTTTTTTAATGAAAAGATTACAATTTACAAAAGAATGTTAAATTAATATCTTAGTTTCTTGATTTTATTAGAACACTTATTAATCTCTTAAGTTTGAGACATATGAAAAATGAAAAAGATTCATAATTTTACATTTATCTCTATTCATTTTATGAATTTTAAGAATAAAATTATAATCTGTTCTAATTTTAAAAAATGTAATTAGTTTTTCAAAATTATTAGTTTTAAATAATTTAATTATTTAATATCCTTTTTTAAAAAAATTATAGAACCATTTTTATTTTATTTTTTATATTATTTTTATCATTTTATAATATTTGCTCTAACCTTGTTTTTAAAATTTTATTGGGCAAAGTCCTATTTTACTCCTTCAATTATGTTCAATGTTCTAAATTGGTCCCTCAGTTATTTTTCGTTCCATATTGGTCCTTCGATTTTTCAAAACATAGCATGTTGGCCCTTCAAACATTTTCTATCTATTTTTTCCTTTAAAAAAAAACTTTCATCCCAAAAAATTTTATTTTTTTATATTAAGATCATTTTTTTTATAATACGATAAAAACATAAGAAAAATAAATAAATTAAAATTTTAACTGATTTTGTCCGGAAATACAAGTTTTCTCTCTCTCTCTCTCTTCTTCCAAACCCCACCGTCTCTCTAGCTGCCACCTCATCCCACCAGGCTCGTCACCGGTTTCTGAGGGATGTTGTGGTGGCGGCTCATCGCTAGAGCAAGAGCTGCTGCTTTCAAGGATGGAGACAAGGCTCGATATTTGGAATTGGTTGCCTCCGCCGCCTGTGGTGGTGGTGGTGGTGGTGCACGATGACGGCTGTTCCATTTTCTTCATGGTGAGGCTTCCGTCGGAGAACGAGTCCTCTACGAAATTCAAAAAGCCATCCCAATTGAACAATGTCTTCGTACTGCAATTCGACCTAATTTCGGTTAGGGATTTAGCTAAATTTCAAATTACTAATTCAAAATTTCACCGACTACTGAAATTGAGTGAACGATTTTTTCAATTGAATGTAGAAGTTGTTAAAATGGAGGACTTACTAGAACGGAGAGCTCGGCGTAGAGGTCAGAGGCGGTGTTGGCGGAGAAGACAGAGTCGGACTCGCCGGGCCAGATTGACGGGAACAAATTGCAGTTGTCGGTGGCGGAGGGTGGTAGCGATGCTACGCCGGTGGCTGTGGATCCCGTGAGTCATGAGATGTGAGAGAGAAGTTGTGTTTTTTTTTTTTNACTTTTTATTCTATTATAAAAAGAAAAGAACCTTAGTATAAGAAATTAAAAATTTTTAGGGAAGAAAATTTATTTTTCCCTTTTTTTAAAAAAAAATGAATAGAAAACGTTTGAGGGACCAACTATGCTGCTAAGTTTTGGAAAACTGAGGGACTAATATGGAACAAAAAATAACTGACGAACCAATTTGGAACATTAAACATAACTGAGGAACCAAAATAAGACTTTGGCCAATTTTATTTGACTGAATTGTAAAATATTATACAACATATGTTAACATATGCAATCATAATATCTTATGTTGTAGTATCTGGAATTATATTATGATACCACATTATTCAGAACTCCATGTTACTATATAAGCACCCGACAAGAGAGAAGGAGGAGCAATTAAGTAGGGTCTGTTTGGATTAGATTTTGATTAGTTTATGAGTAGATTATGAAAAATTAGATTATATTAAGTAGGATGGTGTGAAATTATTTAAATAAGTATGTAATGATTATTGGTAGTAAATTGAAAGGTGTAAAATATTTTTGATTACCATAAAATTATGAAACAGGAGATGAGCAAATCAGTGAAGGAAGCTACGTTTCAAGCAGCTAGTCGCTGTCATACAAGATAAACGACATGAATACAACTTACCACTAAGAATTAGGTTTGTCATTGAATATCTAACTTTAATTTATATTCTTTAATCCAACATTATGACATCAATGCATTTTAATCATTTTATTCTTACAATTTAATCTCTGGAAAAATAAGTTTAAAGGACTAAATTGATTGCACTTATCCTCCACATGTAATTTCTGCTAAATGGTTCAATGAGGTTTTTTAATTTTGATAGCTGTTGTAGCACTAAGCATTTAGTTTTACAAGGTTAAACTTCAGCAGATCTGCAACTGCGAGTGTGAATGAAGCTAGCAATTTTTCATTTGAGTGACGTTTCCTTTCATTCACAGTCCCATCTTGATTAAAATATAAAGGTGGTAATAAGTAATAACCACTTCATGTTTTCCTCGTGCTTTATCATCATTCAAAACAAGAAAGAAGCCTTTGGTTCCAAAGTGTAACTATGATCATGAAATGACTCTATTGAATAACTAGGAGACCACCAAAATCAATAATGTCAAGGATAACAATGCTATCTTATCTCATCTCATCTGTGGGTCATGAAATTACACATGTGGATTATGATAAACAGAGAGAAAAGTTGGTATGTTGATGGCATCGCTAGTAAGTGGTGGAATATATACATCACCAATACTTACTATATTAGCAATACAAACACAGAATAGAGATTGCAAATCAAAATACGCATTGGCATTCCACTAAGTTGTGTTCCCCACACACGATTCTCATCAATACTTATCTCCTTTCATACGGCCCTATAAAGTCATAAGCTATAAAGTACATTATATATATATATATAAGAAGCAGAATTCAGACCTAGGGCAACTTGTAATGTATGAGCTTCAGACTTTCTTTCTCGTTCCACTGTCATCATGTTCAATTAGTCTCATCTCATCCACTATCCTATAGTGTTTTAGCAGTCTCCAAAACAAAATCTCAATAAGTAAAAACATGTCAGATTCACTAGCCAGAGTTTACTTTTATATGGAGATAATTGTTTGACGTAATAAGGCAAATTAATACAGTCCACAATGAACATGATCCAAAGATCATACACAATAAAAAGATCAGTGATAATAATAGTAGTAACATGGCTATGATTAGTGACTGCATCTTTAACATTTTAGGGAGAGGCAAGCGAATCTCAAGCGGAATGCTTTAAATATATATATAGAGTAAATTAATATTTTAGTCCCTAGATTATGTGAATGTTATCATTTTAGTCCTCAAATTTTTAAAATACTTGATTTAGTTCCCAAAAATTATAACTCATTGCAAATTAGTCCTTCAATAAACACCTTACTACTATACAACTCAATCCTAGAGGGACTAAATTGCAACGGCTCATAAAATTTCAAAGACTAAATCAATCATTTTTAAAATTCAAGGACTAAACTATCCGCGTTTATATAATTCAAGGACTAAATTGATAGTTTACTCAATATATATCTATACTTACTATAATTGTATGCAAGAAAAATTGATAATAAACAATCATTATCACAGTTCAGCTAAGTTTTGTTTTTATTGAAAAGGATAATGAGATGTAGGGTGTGGTGCCTGCCAACTGCCAAGGAAAAGGACTCACCTTGATAAGATGGATGTAGGACTTGTGTGGTTTGGTTGGCTTACGAACTTAGTGAGACTTTGAAAACTTTTGGTTCACCACAAACACCTTTACTTATCCCAATCAGGAAAAGCAAAAGCATAGCTAAAGGCACACATATAAATCAGTATTGGGAAACCACTATTCTTGAGCAACTTTACCATAAAGATATAAAATATCAATGCAAGTATTGTACAGATTGAAGTCATGAGTCATCCTTCTTTAATCACAGCACAAGGAAAGGAAAAATGGGGAGGGGGGTATAGAAAAATAAAAACTTGATCTGTCAATCCTCTTCACTTTGCACATGTAACAGATAATTTTTCATCATAGTTTACTTTATTAAGGAGACCGACTAAACAGAGATTGTAACATCAACCTTTGCTTCTTGTTGCCAAGTTCATTTACAGCTTTTATACCACTCAAATTGCAATAAAAGGTAAATTAAGATAAAAGTAGCTTCAATACCACCTTTCCATCTCCATGAAAAAGTATTCCTGCCCGTGTTATATTATATAATGAATAATGCAGTCAAATAACAAACTCTTTGGGGAATGATAAAACAGTATAAAAGAAACAGATATCAAGATGATGATATTTTCAATACACAAAACAAGTGGGGACACCTAGAGAAGTTCTTAGAAAACCACGTTCGTTTGAGTCTTAAAGATACCATTTTAGCTTGAAGGCGAACCATTTTTATCTTTTCCAAGAATTGAAGGCCGCGAACTAGGAGTTTGTTTTAGCTCAATCTCCTTTCTTGTTGATCCTAAGCTGCTTTCCCCTCTTAATTCAGTTACTCGTGGGCTGTGCATCCTTCGCAACATCTGTGGGCTATAAGCAGGTCTTATATCTCCATATGAAGTTGGTGTTGAACTGGTTGTTTTGGGGCTCTGAGTGCTGCGAATCTCACCACGACTCCTCGTAATTATTTCATCAAGAATTTCACCACCACTTGGATCCTGTTAGATTAAAAATCCATAAACAGAAGCTATGACACAGACATTTAATCCCAGGTTGACTAAGGGTCTTTATTATCTAGCTGTTTAATTTATACTCCGCTTAATACAAACACAACGAAAATCATGTGCAAGGCACAAAACAATCATAAAAAAAAAAATCCTTCAAGAACCTACTTATCTGGTTTTTTATTAAGTTTTCTTTTCTATATTTCTCAGTTATAACTGTAGAACCCTGGCGTAAAACAATCACCAATCTACATTCTTTAGAATGAAGGAATTTCACTAAGATCCATAACAAAATTTTAACGGACCAAACTACTTACATTTGCATCAAATGACATGTTGAAAGCAACAGCAGGAGCTTCCTCATATGCTGCAGCATCCAACTCTTGAAGATGGGCTCCTTTGAAAAACTTAGGAAGGATATATTGCCGTACTGGGACAAGAAGCATGATTAATGAGGGGAAAAGGACTCCAGCAATTGGTATCCAGGTTATGCCGAAACATAAAAGCAAGTAAACCGTCTGGAACAGGGTAAACATGGCAACTGCTTTGAAGGGCACGGTCTCAAGGAAGGTTAGATGATCTTTCTCCAGCGCTCTAGTAAAGTGAGTGAAAAGGAATCATTATCACTTTCATCACCTTAAACTGGAAGGACAATGCTAAATGCATACATTCATATATATCTTGACAATATGCAGCATTTTAATCAGTTATCAACTCACCATCCACAAATCTGGAGTTAGAAAAGAGGAATTAACAGGCCTCATAATTCTCAAAGTGGACAGTAGATGCATGCTCTTTGTGCACTAAAACTTGGAGATTGATAAAAGGATCATTTTGGACACTATATCTAAGTTTGAGTACTAGAACTATGGTAATGACTAAATCAACCAAGAGCATAGACATACTTGTATCTTCGACTTGGAGCAGTGAAAAGAAACAATATCCTCTCCCAAAATTGATTTCCTGGCAAGCTTTCAATTGCCATGAAAGCAAAGTAGCCCCATAGAACTGAAGTTGGTATCTTCTTCAAAACAGGCATAGCAGCAACACAACCAGCAACCATCAATGCCTGCAGCAGATTGCTGAGGCGCTGTTCTTTAACTTCAACAGGCAAAAGATCATCAACATCCTTATCTACATCAAAAACAATCTCATCAACGGGAGCGTCAATGTATCCTTGTCTTGAAGCCAGTTGGATGGTGGACTCCTTCAGCTCTTTTAACCCCTGCTCACGAAAAGGAAAAAAGAAAAAGGATAAAGGAAAAGATCAAAATTTTCAAACCAACTGGAGATCAAGGGATTAAATTTACCAGGACAGGTGGCATTTGGTTGACTAATGGAGTCTGCATTTCATTGTATGCTATTTGCATGCTCTGGTATAGCTGACTCAGGTTCTGATTTTTTTGTATGCTTTTTCGTGCAGTAGATACAAGCTTGTTCCGCAAAAGCTATTGCAACCATACAACCAATTCAGTATATATAGCTTAACTATGAGAAAAGAATCACACAATAGACAATAAGAGTTATAGATAGAAATAAGAAAAACAACAAAACAAATGAATAATGCAAGAGGACAGAAGCAAAAGAGTGCAATTCCTTTTTTGTTATAGATGGAAGGCAGTTGGAAAATAGGTAACATGAACAAAGAATTTAAATGTAAATTTTCATTAGTAGCATGCATAATCAAATAAGGAGCATAATAAAAACAATATTCAAGACAATTATAATTCTGAACAAAGTTAGACAAAACAATGAGATGGTTAGAACCTAGAAAGTGGAATCTGATTAATCTGATAAACTATTTGTGCCTAACTAAAACAAAGAAACTAGCAGGAAAAAAGTTTCAAAGATTAACAATTGAACTCTTGTAGCGTAAATCTTAGTAAAGATGATATTACCTGATGTTTTAGAGTAGCTAAGCTTTTTGTATGCATTGGAGATTGTGGAATCACGCCATTGGAAGGAGGAATTCCAATAAGCCCACAGAATATGGTCTGGCAACATATATAAATAAGCATCTAAAGGAAAAGATACTCATTTGATATACAAGATATGGAAGCTATCATTTTCCATTCACTAAAAAATTGTTATCTCAAAGAAATGGCTTACCAAAAAGCCCAAAAGAAGAAGGTCATAATGATAAGAAGAGGGTTTTCTTAGATTGAATTCCTTCTGCTGGGCAAGTTGTGATGCCACACTGTGATCAAAGTAGTAAAGCACAGCAATCATCGTTGCAGGTATAAATGCTCCAATAATATATAAGGGAGGCACATTCAACATTTCCTGCATAGTTTAACGAGCACTAAGCCACACTTAGGAGTGGAAAAAGCTAGAATGTGGCTTTCAATATAGTAACAGTATCCATTGTGCTCTACGAGAAAAAATATACTCATTGAATGAGCAAAATTACCTTGATAACAGTCCAATTTGAATATGCACCAGGGGACCATGGATTTGGACTGAAAAGTCGCCTAGGGATTCCTCTCGGCACTTCATTGACTGGCATGTAAGATACAGCAGTCCACACAAGCACCATCAGTGGTACCCCATAGTCAGCAATAAACCCCCGTAGCCATCCTATATCATTACCACATTGAACAGAATGCAAGAGTTCATAAGACAAGTAGATATATACAGCAAAACAAGGACAAAAAAAATCAAAAGATTGCATGACGGAAAACAATATTTAAATTAAATAAATAAGAGAAGCCAGACTACAGAGCTACATCCAGAAATTTAAGTTGCCTAACACCAGCACTCAAAGATAATGTGTAGCAAATATCTTCCCAGCTTTTTATTTCAGAATTCAGAAGCATAGTGAATACCTGTCCCATAGCGCCATGATCTAGCTTTACGACTTCGCAGTGCCGTAAAAAGGAGGCCAAACGACAATACCAAAGCAAACATTCCATTGCCAAACAGCCAAGATGACTGGAGTGCAATCTGATTGGTACGTTCACTCTGATTCTGGGGCACCCTGAACTCTTCCACAATTCCCTTCAAGATGGAGAGATTATAAGCCTTACTATTAAATTGTCACTATAATAAAAATTATGTTGGGTGATTGTGGACAGAGGCTTCCTGTGTGAATCAAATATCCAACTTGAAGATTACTCAAGAAACATGGTAAGTGGAAAAGGCTCTGAAAAAATAAATTACAATTGTCATAGTTTGATTACAAACTAAGAACTCGGTGCCATACTCACCCTTATAGCCTGCTGCATAAAGAGCATCGCAATTAACAGACCAAAGAGTTCACCAGCGAGGCGTGTGAATCTGTTAATAATGGAGCATGCTCCGAGAATGGCCAGCGTGAAAAGCAACAGGGCTGTCCAAACACACACCCTAAAAGATCAATAAGGTGAAGGAAGTTGCTTCAGTTTGCTATTTATTCCTTTGATGTCTATATACTATGTAAACACCAAAGGAGTTCAAAAATACCATCCAGTCCATGGCAGGAAGAGTTTGTGCCCCAAATCATCTCGATCCTTTGCAAAGTTGTACATAAATGTATACATCAGAACTGTTGGCTCGGCTACTCCTAGTATGAGGAGAGGCTGCCCTCCAAGGATCGAGTGGATGATGCCACAGAGTGCTGTTGATGCAAGAGTTTGCACTGCAGTCAGAGCTCCATCTGTAGAACATAATTTAATGAAGCAACTTTTGCAAATAAACAGCAAAATACCAAAAGAGCACTATCAACTGAAGACTATTCTTGTACCAGTATTTCTTTCCAACTGCTCCCCAAAAGAGATAACTGGAATTGCCGAAGCAAAAAATATGTATGTCGTGGGGGCAAGAATCCTATTTAAAATAACAGAGATAAGAATTATATAATTTCACAAAACTTCCCCCAGATGATTCATAAGGCCATCCTCACTCTGTACCATTTGCAAAATATATAAAAGACAAAATAATATATTACAAATTAGTGATAATTGCATCTTAAAAATCAAATCATTTGCCCATTGGGGATTACAGTTATGCAGAATAAGAAAATACAAACCTGGTGCCCGCTTGGAAACCACTGGTCCAATCTTGTTTGTAGCACATAATTCTTCCTTTGAGATCATTCTTGATCCCTCGGAAGGGAACAAATGTTTCTTCCATTAAAATTTTGAGTACAACAAGGGTATATAATAAATACAGATCCTAAGTTTTGGGCAGGGAAAAAATATTCCTAATTTTCATCTAAAAATCCTAAGTTCTTTATTAAGAAAGCAGGAAAAAGGGGTCATCATTTTGTAAGTTGTTGCAGCACAACAGGCTGAGGAAAATGAATAAACGAATCCAGTCGAAGTATTTACATTACAGATAATAACTAACGAGAAGAATGTTTAGATATACTGTTATAGATGACAAAAGAATGAGTTAGTAATTGAATGATAACCACTTGAAAGTCGATCATCAAAGAATTTTAGAACTCTCCATTTAACCAAGACAAAGGCTTAATCTAAAATCTCCCCCCAAAAAATATTTCATTTCTCATCCAGGTAGACCAATTTCAGTTTACATGGTACAACTTCACAAACCCAGACTCAACTGAATCGAAACCTATGAAGCCAAAGTGACCAAATTAACGAAAACCCATCTTGAGAACCTGCATTTGGTATGTCCTAAGGCAACTTTTGAACAATGGGCATCGACAGAACAAGACAGACCCAGATGCCTATCTTTAAACAAGATTAACGCGATTCCATTTCCATGAGTGAAATCACCAGAAGAAAGGCTGAGAACACTAGAGAGAGAGAGAGGAAGCGCGGGGAAGTTTAAACAGAGAAATGGAATCTGAATCGAAGTGGCAACATTCGAGAAAAGACCTGGCTTGTGGGAGGAATCAGTGGAAAATGGAGAGAAATAGATAGGTGGAATGGAAGTTACATTTACAAGAGAGGTAGAGTGAGTAGAAAAAGGGCATTCTCTATGGTGGACAAGAATCAGACATAACCCACCAGCTAACGATTTACGAGGCAATAAATAAGCAGAGCGAGGACAATTTTTTATTCGAGAGATTTTTTAGAGCGGTTGCAAATTGCACTAGGAAGATTTTGGCGTGCGTGACGAAGAGAGAATGCGAAGAGACCAATTTTATAAAGCAAGTGTGAGAGTGTGAGTGACACATACGTCACTCTTCTAGTAAGAAAGAAAACGGGATTAATGACATGTTGAAAACTCATAAGCGATATTTATGTAATTTTCTAATTTTTCTAAACTAAGTTTTGCAAACAAAAAAATATTACATGATAAGACTTCATGAATTACGTGTTACTATAAAATTACATAAATAAATATTTTACAAATTACTATAAATATATATAGTAGATACATCAAAACCTTATTTAAAATAAAGATTTTACAAATTCATATTCATAAACTAGAAAAAGGACAAACTTACCTAGTTAAAAAGTGGGCTGCTAGAGCGATGTTTGAATGCCAAAATAACTACAAAAGACTTCACAGGGGTGCCCTGCGAAAAATACTCATACACTCAAGTTAGTGTTTGAGTGATATGAGAGCAAGAGAATTCTAGTGTGTAAAGTGCAGCTAACTTGAAATGGCTGGGTTGAGCTTTAGCGAAGGGTGGCGGCCAGGGTGCAGGGCGCATCACGTCGCAGCGCATGATCTCCACCAGCGAGAGTAGTGGAGACCGAGAATTGCGGAACAAGGCAATTGTGGGTGATTACGAGTTGTGTTGTGGGTGGGCGCCATCAGACTGGAGAACGTGGGTCTGACCAAGTCTGTGACCGCCCCGCAATGCACAGAAAGGCACTTGACTGGTTCAAGCGCGTCCCGAAGAGTTCGGGAAGGAGAAGAGGCCTGGAGCAAAGGCCTATTAGGCGTACACCCAAATAGTGATGTATCACGTATGATTTTTATTGTAAAAATATCATTTTTAGCTTATTAAAGAAATATCTTGAATTTTGAGGAGAAAAATCTACCACTACCACTGAGATAATATTGTAGTAAAGAAGTCAAAAAAATGAGAATGAAGAGTCATGTATCTATTAATTGTCTAATTTCCTTCCCTAGTTTGTTATTTGTGTAATTGTGTACAACTAGTTAACGTGTCAGACAGCCATTCGGAAATGCTTAATCCAAAAAGGAAAAGATTTAGATATGATTCTTTATATGTTTATTATTATTTTTTTTTTGGGTAGAATATGTTTACTATTCACTAATCATGGAACAATATATGATTTTCTTTAAAAATTTATTAAGTAATAATTTAAATAACAAATAGAAAAGAAATTATATGAATCTAACCTAACTAGAAAAACATTATTGGGTCAAGGGTTGGTTAATCTTTCAATTTATTATTTTTATTTGATATATTAATAAAATAATTGTTTTAAATCAAATCAAGTGGTTAATAAATTTGAATTCATTAGAAGTTAAAGCTGTTCATGATTATAAATAAAATAAGTCTGATGTAACCAAATAATTGTAAGGTTTTGCTCTAAAAAGCTCGATTGTCCCCTTTATTCATTTTTTTCTTTCAATTAAACATAAAAACACACGGATGTTAATTAAACGACACGTGTCTTTTTTAAGCTTAATACTCCTATCTTATCTTATTAGCTAAAGAAAAAGAATTTTTTCCCAAGGAAGAAAATCTCTAAAGATAAAAAAAGTTAGAAATACAAGGATCCACTCCAGCCATAAAAAGTATGTTAAAAAACTAAAAAAGCCTAACTGTGAAACGTTTTACATAAATTAATATTTTGAAAATGATCTGATCTGAAAAGTAGTTTCGAAAGGTGATGAAAAGCAATAGAATCCAGATCGGAGTGGGCTATATGCCTATATCGACCTGTATACATACGTTACATATAGTCACGTAAAATATTCAATATGTTTTAAAAAATAATATTAAATATATTTATCTTACGGATGCTTTTGTTTTAAAAAAATATAATTTAACATTTTTTATTTGACAAAAGAGATTATTTTTTATGTAACAAATTATCAAAATAAATTTGATTTTCATAAATTAATAAAATTATATACGCACAATTCCATTCAAATTTTAAGATATTATATTTTAAAAACTCATCTATATATTCCATAAAAAAAATTAACTATTCAAAGATAGTTACTTAATTAGCTACACAATCAGATAAACGGATTTAAATTAAACACTTTCCGCTTTAGATAATTATGTATAGAGAGTTTAAATTAAGTAATCTATTAGGGATTGTCATCTATATTTATATTTATACTATATTATATGTGGGAGGAGCCTGGTGGTTCTCTCACTTATACTAAGATAAAAATATTATATCTAATTAAAATAAGAAGAAACATATTTTTTGGTCCTTCATTTTTGATTGAGTCAACGATTTGGTCCTTAATCTATTTTAACAGGCACGCAAAGTCCCTAGTCTCAGATATTGTAGTATGTCAGATGTCATGGTATATGATACCCTAATATGATATATCTAATATTTATAATATCAACGTTTGGTATGACAATAATAGATATCAGAAATGTAAAATGCATATGTTTAGTTTTTTTTTTTTTTTTTGCCAAATATATGTTTAGTATTTACTTGAGAATAACATCAATCTTCTTTAAATTTGCATGTTTATCCCTATTAATATCTCAAAAACATGATTGATATTTTTAAAATAAATATATAAAATCACTTAATTAATACTTTTTTATCTCTCAACTTGTACTAAATTTTTTTTCCCTTGAATTTGACCCAATGACTAAATTATTAACAATTGAAATAATTCGGAGAATGAGTCATATATTTTGATTGTTCATGGACAAATTAGTTGACTCATTATAAATTTAGGGACCAAATAGTAAGTTTTATTAAAAAAATCAATAAAAAGGATAAAATTAGAACTTTAATTGTAAAATGTCCTTACAAACCCTGTCATATGAGATGACGTAGTTTTTGTGTTGTCATCAAATGACACATTTTTTGTTGTCATCTGATGACAAAGTGTTATCTTAGATATCGACATATAATGACATTATGATATTACCAAATGCCAGACATCCAACAAGATACCATAATATATAAAATGGTAAGGATAAGATGAAAGCGTATGAACCAAACGCACAGTAGATCTAGTTTATTTTTACCTCCATCATATATAAACACAGATGCCCACAAACAAATTTCAGACAAGGACATTTATTTACAACTTAATCCCAAATTTTATATGTTCATGAGTGAAACAGTGTGGCAATAACTTAAAAGGAAATTATTAGATATCAGTTACTCTTTTAAAAACAAATATACGCATATCTGAATCTAGAGTAGTAGCATTACTATAATAGTAATATAATAATAAGAAAATCTAAGTTTATAATGAAAGGGAAACAGAAAATTTTTAAAAATCACTACCTTTATCAAAGCATTGATTAATAAAAATAAATATTTAGGTCCTATAAAACATTCCACTGGCGTTTGAAACTTTAAATTGAGGGTGTGAAAAGTTAGTTAGGTCATGGGGTTGCGGGTTGCCATCGAATTATTAGGTGAGATATTAGAAAAGTGACGAGATACTAAAAAAGCATATCCGATTATTCTGTGAAGCTAGCTTAGTCCTTGTATTATGCTGAATTTATTACCATAAACACATGCAATTACAATTAAAATATCGAATATATAATTTACATATCATTAAGTGAAAGACTCGCAACAAGAGAATTAATTAGTCACTATTCTAAACACCCTCACTTAGAGAAAAAAATCAAATATATAATATAATTTGTGGTAATTTTATAATTTAATTAGATACTTACTGTATGTGTCACACTCCACTAATCAATTATGTATGTCAACGGCTCTATTATGTTGTCCCATCCCTATATATGTAATTTTCAATCATCATCACCAATTAGAGACGATCATGCGTGTGTATATATATATAGTGCATACGTAGTCACAGTTTCTATAATATTGTCGTTAAAATTTAAAATTTTTAATGACCACCGGCCTCTTAATTTAGTTAATTATCATTTCACAAAAGCCAGATTAGCTGATGAAGAGCAAAGGCCGCAAACAGTCTGAACTAAAATTTTTAACGTTGGTATATATTTGATATTTGATTACGTGGCATGCCAAATGTCACATAAGTGTTCTTTTTCTTTTATACCAGAACAACATATTATGAACTATGAATATCAATATATATATATATATATTATTATATCTTATATTATATGGCTCCACCCCTTTCTGGTCGTCTATGTTTAAAACTATAGTCTATGAAATTAAAAATAAGAGAAAATTTACTATTTGGTCTCTCTTTCTTTACTAAGTTAACAATTTAGTCCCTTATTTATTTTACATACATATTTGCGTGCCCGTTAGGGCACGCAAAGCCCCTAGTTATATTATATGATTCCACCCTTTTCTGGTCGTCCACATTTTAAAACTATAGTACAAAATTAATAATAAGAGGAAAATTATTATTTGATCCCTTCTTTTTTACTGTATTAACAATTTAGTCCATCATTTATTTTACATACATATTTGTGTGCCCGTTAGGGCATGCAAAGCCTCTAGTTATATTATATGGCTCCACTCCTTTCTGGTCGTCCTTCTTTTTTAACTTTAGGCTAAACTTTAATTAACCAATCAAAAAATACATAAGTGTTCATATTATAATTATAAATTAAATAAAAAACTAGAAAGTGGGTTAAGAACGTGGGTTGTATCTCTCTCTTCCTTTTCTTTTAGGCCAAAACCTCACTTAGTTCTATAATGTTTACTATCAATTTCATTTTGATCCCTAATATTTGTGTGCCCATTAGGACATGCAAAGCCCCTAGTTATATTATATGTGGGATGAACTTTTTGGTCGTCCTCCCACTTATATTAAGATAGAAATATTACATGTAATTTAAACAAGAAGAAATAATTATTTGGCTCCTCTATCTTTTTTTATTGAGTCAACGATTTAATCCCTAATTTACGAGCACGCAAAACTCCTAATGTATATTATATGACGTATGATGGTTTTCCAGGTAGAACAAAATAAATTAATTAACGCGGTGGATGCTATGCTACACTACACTTACGTACAATTAATGGGTAATACATTAATAGTATCATGCATGTCATTTGCTAATATATGGTATTATATATATGTCATTAACTAAGTTAATGACATATATAGTATTATATATGACTATATGTATATATATATGTACTTGGTGATTAATAGAAGAGGAAAGAGTTTGTCTACATATATATATGAAGAGAGATCAGTTGCTTTTTATTATTTTTTGGCCAAATAGATCAGAGAGAGTTGCTTGTTAAAGACGTAAAAGGTAGAAGAATGCGTAAGGCCTTTAACTACTTTGTGTAGCAATCATGCATGAGAAAATAATGGTAAGATTAAAGACGTGGAAGTGAAAAAAGTCTGAAACAAAGTTAGTTTTATATGCGTGAGCGAGATAGGATATATATATATAGGACTTAATTATTAGGAGGATATCTATAGCCTATATATATATATGTATGTCATATATTTGATACCCAAACAAAATTAGGTCAATGGCTATCATGAAATTATGAAGGGTTAGTTTGTGTTTGTGGTGTATGTGGAACAAACCCATTAATTGTACGTAAGTGTAGTGTAGCATAGCATCCACCGCGTTAATTAATTTATTTTGTCCTACCGGAAAACCATCATACCCGTATAATATAGGGGCTTTATTTGCCTGTAAATTAGAGATCAAATGTTGACTCAATTAAAAAAGAGGAGTCAAATAATTAATTTCCTCTTATTTAAATTATATATAATATTTTTATCTTATTGTAAGTGGGAGAATGATCAGAAGGCTCTTCCCACGGATAATATAGTATATATATATAAACAAAACTTACATACAATTCTTTATATTTTTATCACAAGATTCTCCAATAAAAATAAAACATGTAGAAAATTTATTTTGCAGGATCAATCATGATAGAGAATATTAAAGACATTTTTTTACATAATCGATCATTAAAAAAGAAAATGTAAGTTAAACTTGTGATTTGGAGTACCTCATAATAAACATATAAGTAACTACATATAATTTTTTTTCTATATATATATATATATATAAATATTTATTATTGTTTTTCTTTTTGGTAGAGGGGGACAATAACAAAAGATTTATTATTGTTAACTAAGGTCCATATGCATGAACATGATGCGATTGGAGTGGGTGTGGGATAATGTAATAAAATTCAACACATATTAGTTAATCACTAGTTCTATTATTACTTTATCATTAATGCTAGCTAGATAACATAGTATATGGAGATCAAGCTAGCTCAATCTCTCTCCGATCCATAGTATCTACCAAACATACAACATGCTTTAATAATTAATTAATTATAGATTAAACTAACTGCTCAAGTGC
Organism: Chamaecrista fasciculata; assembly: GCA_003254925.1. Classification (NCBI taxonomy): domain Eukaryota; kingdom Viridiplantae; phylum Streptophyta; class Magnoliopsida; order Fabales; family Fabaceae; genus Chamaecrista; species Chamaecrista fasciculata. Next base: position 72,890 of record QANZ01002654.1, read on the forward strand.
ACATATATACCCCACATAAGTACGGAACTTTTATCATTGGCAGCGCCGGTTACAAAGTCATTATTAATGTTGGTTTAGTGATGATTAGATAATCAAATTAAACTGAGCTTGCTGCTTGCCTAACAAACCCATTTACTTTGTTTTCATGTTTTTCATTACTCTTGTTAGATTTTTATGTTGATCTGCAGTTCTGCACCCCCTCTTCTCTTTCTCTGTGAGTATATATGAGTATGAAGTGATCAAAATATTTATATTTATTGAGTACTTTAAAAATATATTATGCGTTTACATCTAAGCTTTTTGAGCTTAATTAATATTAATGGATTCGAAGGTGGTGGGTATGAAAGTGTTCTGATATTTTTTAAATATTCGGTAGTTATAAATACAAAAAAAAAATGAAAATAAATTTATATCGATAGAAAATATTTTTTTTTTTTTTACAAAAAAAATCCAGATCTAAACCTAGAATAAGTTGACTATTCATATAATATAACTAGGGGCTTGGCGTGCCCTAACGGGCACGCCAATATGCATGTAACGTTTGAATTGATTTAAAGTTGAAGATTATATTAAATTTTTATATTGATAAAAGAGTAAGTTTGGGACCAATTTGAGAAATTATACAAATATGTAAAACTCATCTAAAATAAATAAAATATTTAGGACCAATTTGAAATTACCTCATATGAGAGAGTAAGTGGAGAGAGTGTGGTGACATTTTTTAATTTTTAATTGTTTTTTGCATTTTTTTAATTCATTTATTTTTTT